>JAREIK010003198.1:1038463-1096212 GCA_029783825.1 Sapria himalayana | reverse complement strand
ACTGTCTCTCTCTCACCCTTTCTCTCTCTCTCTCTCTCTCTATCTCCCCCACCCCCGCTGCCTCTCTCTATCTCACCCCCTCTCTATCTCCTTTTTATGTCTCTCTCCCTCCATATCCTCCTATCTCTCTCCTTATCCCTCCCTCTCCCCCCTCCCTCCTTCTCCCCCTCCCCCTCTTCTTTCCCTCCCTTTCCCTCCCCTCTCCCCTCCTCCCTCCTTCCCTCCCTCCCTCTCTCCCTCATCCCTCCCTAGCCCTCTCCCTCCCTCCCTTCCCTTCCTCTCTCCTTCCCTCCCTTCTCTTCTCTCTCTCCCCCCCCCTCTTCCCTCCCTCTCTCTCACTATCCCCACTCTCTCTCCCCCTTATCCCTCCCTCTATCTTTCCCCCTATCCCTCCCTCTCTCCCTCCTATCCCTCCCTCTCTCTCTCCCTCTCTCCATCCCTCCCTCCCTCCCTCCTCCCTCCCTCTCTCCCTCCCCTCCATCTCTCCCTCCTTATCCCTCCATCTCTCTCTCTCCTCTCTCCCTCTCTCCCTATCCCCCCCTCTCTCTCCCTCTATATCCCCCATCTCTCCCTCCCTCCATATCCCTCCTCCCTCTCTCTCTCTCTCTCCCTCCCTATCCCTCCTCCCCCTCTCTCTCCCTCCCTATCTATCCCTCTCTCCCGCCTATCCCTCCCTCTCTCTATATATCTCCCTCTATTTCTACCTCCCTCACTCTCTCTCTTTGTATTTACCACTCTCTCACTCTCTCTCTCCCTTAATCTCTTCATTTCTTTATTTCTCCCTCTTTTAGTCCTTTATCACTCTCCCTCCCCCCTCTCTCTCCCTTCTCTTTTCCCTCTCCCTCCTCCTTCTCCTTCTTCCTCTCTCTCTCTCTCTCTCTCTCTCTCTCCTTCTCTCTCTCTATTTGTCTCTCACCCCCTCTCTCATTTAGAGATGTCAACTGGGCTGGGCAGCCCTAGCCCAGCACGTGGCATTGCTCGACTGAGTCATACATAACCCAGTACAGTACGATCCAGAACCATGTATGGGCTCATGTAGTGTCAGGCCCATTACCAAGCCAGGCATGATCCAACACCGTGCCCCCTATCTCAGGCCAAGTATCAAGTTTTGGGCGTCGAGCTCTCGTGACGAGTGACCTATCCGCCATAGGGCTCGACTCGGCTCATGCCTTGGAATTGAGTTCGGCCCTCACACGCTTCTAGATCCTTCTGGAACTCCCAAGTAGAACTGATCCAATGATCAAATAAAATAAATACCAAGATGCATTCAACCGTTAGATGCACCCCCAATAACTACAACTAAAAAAACTGATGACTGTCAAATTTATGCCCTTAAAAATTCATTACAATTAAAAAAAATCAAAAAGATGATTTTTTTAATTTTATATTCTTTATATATCTCTCCATCACTTCTCAATCTCATAACTCGCATTCTCTCTCTTTTGCTCTAATCTTAATTTTTAAATCTCTATAGTCTATCTCTAAGTTGGCCCTCTCTCACTCTCATTCGGACGTTCAATTTTTGGGACTCATGTGTGAACTGCACTATGGATATCAAATTTGGATATTAAACATCGACATTGGTAATCAACATTCCATAAATGAACAAATTCCTGACGGATATTTTTAAAATTTTATTTAGTTTTGAATTTTAATTTTTATTAACAATTTAATTAAAAATTTTATTTAATTAATAAAAAATTAAATTATAATTAATAAACTAATAAAAATTTAAAATAATAAATAATGAATTTAATGACGAGAAAAAAATTAACATTAACATAAATATAAATAATTTTAATATTGATAACAAAAATCCTATAAAAAAGAATGAGGCCATGGCTATCGAAACCTTGTTTTCTCTCATTGTCTCGACCAAAATATTTAAAAAATAAAAAATTAACAAAAATATATAATTTGGACTCAATTTAACATTATGCATAATTAAAATATTAGGGGTATCGATAAAAATTAACACAATGATATATTATAAAAAAATATTAATCTGTAAGAGTGCAAGTAAAATTGAGTACTTGAGAAAACATACAGAATAATGCACTAAAAAAATATAATACATCAGATCCTAGACAAACTTAATTGAGTGATGGAGCCTTTATGATTGGAATAACTAAAATTTATTGCTATAATTGAAATTGTCCAAGATATTTTTAGTGAGATATTCTTAATTACAAATTATATAATCAACTAAATATCTTCCTATCTTTTTTCATCACGTCTTTATAGGTTTGGTTTCCTAAAAAAATTGTTCTGATTACCTATTGATATTTTTGGTAGCACATTCTTCTATTAGTATATCTCCCCAATACGTGAAATAAATGCATTCATGATGATAAAATATATCATTCATTTATATTCAAATACTCAAAAATATATATATGTATTATTTACTATAAACTAATAGAGTACTAACTAGCACTAATGTTATATTTTCTGAGTTAAACTCATTTTTTAATGAGTATAAACAAGATAAGATTTTAGAAGAGATGACTTAATCTTTTATTTTTCCCTACTCCTTTAAAGTTCACCTTCAACTTTCAGCCAAAAGAGAATATCATTCTTCAACCATTTCTAAACTTATTAGTTCACATTAAAATAAATCTCTTCTCAAATCATCACATGAACCAACAAAGAATATGCTAATTTTGAAAAGAGTAAGAATTTCTTTAAAAAAATTCTTCTAGTCTAAACAAGCTAGCAATTCATGAGTCAATTCTAATCACAACTGTAAATGAGATGGGAGTCATGAGATCTGATCACTCAAATCTTCAAATCTATTTTATAAAGAAAGAACATATACAATTTATTCATAATAGATATATATTTTGCAAATCTAATAATCTTGCAATCAAATCTTCTAATATTAGTTTTACAGTTACTTTCTAATAGAAAAAGATAAGTTTTATCCTACACCCTATTTAATAAGTATTCTTATATTTATGTCTTCTTTATTTTTTTTTCCTTCTTTTATTATTTTTTTAATAGTACTAGGATATTCAAGCGCTCATACCTTTTCTCTCTATAAACCCTAGGATTTGCACTTCTATGTTTTTGGCTTTTATATCATATTGGAGTTAACACTAAAAAAATAATACGAAATATCAATAGAATTCCAAATCACAATACAAGATATCCCCTTATATACAAGGTAAAATTAATTGAGATATCTCATATGTAAAGTATTCTTGCTCATTACAAAATATACATAAAAATTAAAAATAAACTAAAGCTAAGAACAAACTAAAACTACAACAAATATCATTAGAAAACTCTAACATACAACTAAAAAAATCCAACCATTATAACATAACACAAGGTAACTCAGCAATGTAAAATATTCTCATATATTCATTGCTAGATGTTATATATATAAACAAGAGAGACCTGGCCACCTGATTATAAATTATTCATTTGAACATTTTTCTAAATTATATTTTACATTATAATAGTGTGTGTGTGTGTGTGTTGTATTGACCTTCATTGAAACACTATCAACCATTGATTGAGTGGTTGGACTCTAATTTTTAGAAATCCAAAAGAGGTGAAATTTTTGGGTAAAAAAATTAATGGATGATTGTTAAAGACTAACCATGGAAATAGCCTCTTCCACATCATCCTTGTTCTGACCTGCAACACAGCCTTCCATGGATTCCAATGCATCTCGCAACTTATTCAGAAGTACGTGCTTATCCAATGAAGCAACCTCCTTGAGTTTTGCCTGAAGTTGCGACATTGATATATTCTAAATATTATATCTTTTCCAACATAATTTTAAGTAAACTTACAAGCACCAAACATCAAGCCATAAACACATTTAAGATTCAACAAATTTTGACCTCTTCGGACAACTTAGCAGCAGCAACCAATTCCCTTTCAAATTTACTAGTAAGGCCACGAACAGAGAGTCAATTCTGTAGCTCCAATAGTAATGCAGTCTCTCTGGCAACAATATCTTTCATGGAAAGCACCTTTTCACTACCATTTGCATCCACAAGCTCATTATTTTCTCCAATTCTATAGTTTGGAAAGGTACATGAAGCGAATACTACATCAGCTGCTGAAATTGCTGCTTGTTGCATTGTGTCTCCATAATCGCAGATTATCCTCATCATCTAAGAAGCACAGATACGGACACGGGGATACGACATGATAGGATACGTGGATACGGTAAATTCTAAAAAACTAGGATACAGATAGGACTAGGATACGGATATGGCTAGGATACGGCATGATAAAAAAATAAAAATAAAAATAAAAATTATTAATTATAAATATTAGGTATTTTATAAATTTCATTAAATTAAATTAAAATATTTTATTATATAAAATAAATATATATTATTTATTTTATAAAATAAAAATATTTTATTTTATTTTATTAAAATATTTTATTTTATTTTATAAAAATATTTTATTTTATGCACATCCCCACACAAATACGCCCGCCCCTGCCTCCCCCTCAAACACGCCCGCCCCTGCCTCCCCCTCAAACATGCCCGCCCCTGCCTCCCCCTCAAACACGCCCGCCCCTGCCTCCCCCTCAAACACGCCCGCCCCTACCTCCCCCTCAAACACGCCCGCCCCTGTCTCTCCCCTCAATTCGCGCCGCCCCTTCCTCTCCCCTCAAATCGCGCCCGCTCCTGCCTCTCCCTCAAGTCGCGTCTACTCCCTGCCTCACCCTCAAATCACGCCCGGCCCCTGCCAGTGGCCAACGTCGCCCATGCGGCAACGTTGGACACCCGACGTCGTCAGACACTCGGACATGGCTGTAGGGAGCCGTGTCCGTGCTTCCTTGCTCGTCATCACCAAAATTTACCCCCTATTTTCCCAAAAAAAAAGCATTAATCAAACAATCAGCAACTTCAAACAAAAAACATATTTTCAGTCTTTATTAACGAATTCCCGTGGGGCAACCAATTACTATTTGTCAAACAAGTTCGTGAAGGAGCATTTGCAAAGTAACATACTTAGTGTACACTCAGGAATGTGTTGGTGCTTTTAGAAAACCTGGTCTTTAGAGCGTGCTTCCCTCTATAAAAACCTCAATGGTGGTAGTCAAGAAAACAAATTTTGAAATTCACCTAAGGCATTACATTCCAAAGCACAAAGCTAACTTCCACACAATAACCCCTTGAGCCCACTTTCCTAGCACCTCAACAGCACACTGATGGTAGATGATGAAAAAAAAATTTATAAGCAATGTAAATTCAGAATAAAAAAAATCTTAAATTACTGATGGTTAAAGCATGCAGTGTCCTGCAATTGCTACCCATTAAAGACATGGGGTCCAAGTGGGGGATTAAGATCAATTGATGAACGTTAAATGGAGAGAGAAAAATGAAGAAAATCAGCTTACTGAAAATGACAATCAAAAAGAGTTGAAATTACTCCATGGCTCCGGGTATGTCCAACATGGGAGAAAAAAATTAAGGGCAGTGCAACTTAAATCTCTCAAAGGTCGAAACCAAAGACAACAAAATATGAACTTTATTCAAACATCAAAAGCTAAAGTGGAGGACAACAGAATCAAGCAGCCATAACTATTTTCAAAATGTGAAAATTGGAGTTTTTGCGTCCTTGAATAATTTTGTAATTTTTTCCTTTACATATCGGATATTCGAATTTCAGAACTCAGAAACATGCTCATTTATTTTCTGAGTAATCAAAATTCAAAAAAAAAAATTCATCAAAATCAAAAAAAATTGAAAATTACACTCTATTACGTTTATACCAAAATGTTCATTAAATTACTAAAATCTTCCCCCTCTCTCATTAGCTCACGCCTCACCCTCTCCCATCAGCCTCGCCCTCTCCCATCAGCCTCGCCAGCTCACCCTCTCCCATCTCTTGGAGCTCAAAGACGAGCTGCTAGAGCTCTTTGTTGAGCTTGAAGGGCTAGTCTTGAAGCTCTGAAAACTCGTCGTCGATCTCAATGGAGCTCAAAGACTCGTTCGTCGAGCTCAACGGAGCTCGACGAGTTCCCGGAGCTCCAAGACAAACCCTTCGAGCTCCAACGAGCTTTTCATCGAGCTCCAACGAGCTTTTCATCGAGCTCCAAAAGCTCTTCATCGAGCTTGATGGAGCTCGACGGGCGAGTCTTCGAGCTCCATCGAGCTCTACTACAAGATCATGGAGCTCGAAGAAGAGCCCTTCGAGCTCCAAGAGTTCATTTCCGAGCTCGATGGAGCTCATCGTCGAGCTCCAGGAGCTCATCGTCGAGCTCCAGGAGCTCATCGTCAAGCTCGACAGGCGAGTCTTCGAGCTCCATGAGATCTACGTCGAGCTCCATTGAGCTCAAAGACGAGCTCCAAGAGATGGGAGAGGGTCGAAAGCGAGGTGAGGACCAATGAGAGAGGGCAGATGGCATGGCAAGGGCTGATGGGAGAGGGACAATGTTAGAGGGCGAGGCGATGGCCGATGTTAAAGGGCGAGGCGAGGGCCGATAAAATAGTGGGAATGTTTTATTTAAAATTAAGTAGTGTGACTAAATGTTAGTTTAGTGATTTAATGAAGGGCATTTTAGTATAAACGTAATAAAGAACCCCAAATATCAATTTTTTTTTTAATTTTGATGCCTTTTTATAAAATTTTAAAATATTAGTTTCAAATTCTTAAATATTTTTAGGGGAGCACTCCAAAACATAATTCTCCTAAAAAAGAATATTAATATAATTTAATTATGCATGTTTAGAATGATTTATCACTTTTTTAGGATGAATATAGGGGGGATTGTGTTGTGGTCACCTCCCCAAAAAATATTTTAAAAAATCCCAAGGTTTTATATTGATAAAAAAATTCACCAAACTATTAACAAATAAAAATTTGGAGTATTCAATTACATTAATCCTAATTTATCCTTAATAATTAAAACTCACCCTCCCCTCGCCCCTCACCCTCTCCCTTTGCCCCTTGCCATCTCCCCATGCCCTCTTCATTGAGCTCTAAGAGCTCGTTGTGCTAGACGTCAAGCTCGTTGTCGAGCTCTTGGAGCTCGTGGAGCTCATCCTCAAGTTTCGGGAGTTCATCGTCAAGCTCCAAGAGCTGTTGGAGCTCGTGATGTTTGATGACAAGCTTCAAGAGCTTGATAGAGAGGGTGAGAAGAGGGTGAGTTTAAAATTATTAAGGGTAATTTAAGATTAACGTAATTGAGTACACTAAATTTTAATTTTTTAAGAATTTTGTGCACTTTTTTATAAAAAGACATGAAATCACAGCCACTTTACAAGGTCGTAACTTTTTCTTATATGGATATTAGACACAAGTCATTGTCATTTCTAGTATCATAACTTTGTGTTATAGAAAGGTTAAGATACAAACAAGATTCATAACCATATTCTAGAGCTATGACCTCGAGCCAAAGAGATGAAGGCTACAATTATAATATTCTTTTGATAGTCATGACTTAATTCTTTGAGTAATGCATGGTCGACTATATATAAATATAAAAGATAGAGAAAATCAAAAAATCTCTCATTTTTTCTTTTTCTTCTCCATCATATAACAAATATAGTCATGATAACTACCAACCCTAGAATAGAGGTGTCAAGTAGGTAGGGTTGCCCGGACACTGCATGAAGCATGACCTAATTGAGCTATGCCTGGCCAGACACAACATGGTCCAGAACCATATTTAGACATGGATCATGCCATCATGAGGCACGCCTCATGTGGTGCTAGGTTAGAGGATGTCAGTCCAAGAATGACTTGCATGCCTCGCTTGTTAGTACGATTCACCAACATGATAACCATGACTTGAGACAATGGACCATGAAATAGGAATAGTCCACATGGCACATGCCTACCCCACCTGAACCTTTTTTTTTTAAATTTGATAATTACATTTTAAAAAAAAATTCACCACGTACACATGGTAGGTTTTTTTAATGAAACCTACCACATGTATGTGACGGATCATCCAGGCTACTATGTGTATGTGGTGATAGGCATCATGTGTCTGGCCCTATAAGTGTCAGTCTCTGAGCACTTGATGTGCCAAAACTATGCTTTCTCTTATAACCTCAACTCAAACTCAAATGCCTAACAAATAAAAAATAAGAACATCTATAGTTTAGACTCACTTTAATATAATAAAAAATAAAAATGTTTAAGGTGTCTATGAGGATCGACACAATGTATATATTATAAAAAAGTATATACATGCAGGAGTATGTGTGGAATGTGACACCTAAAAAAGCATGCTAATCAATATATCAAAATATTCAATGCATTAGATCCCAAGAAAACCAACTTAAGCATGACCAATAGGGTCTTTGAAGCTGGATTTAGTTTAGCTTCTTTGACCCCTTCATATATCATATTATTTTAGGGTGGAAAGACAGATAAATTAATTACCGTCATGAGACTTTCGATTAGATTTTTAAAGAATGCTAGGGTTGTTAGTATCATGCATACATACTTATAGCGTACTTATGGCATGATTCCTAGTTATACACATAGGAATGACATAATTAAATAATATAAGTTAGAAAAAATAAATAATACTTAATGAATTTAAGCAATATAGTAGAGTTGTGTTATGATATCTGATATTTAGACTAGTCATGACAATGTATTATTTGCATGTCTCATCATCCACTATGTAGATTCTACATGAAAACTTAATAAAAAAAGTTAGAATTTTTTGAGATTCTTAATACTCATGATGGTCATGCCATATATGAGTATATGATAATAATCTTTAAAGATTATCATATTTAGAATAAAATATTTAGTATTACATCTTATAATGCATCTAACAATAGAGTAGATATTAATATATTTGTTAGGACTATTAAGTGAGATTTTTTATATTAGATGCATGTATCACTTTATTAACCTAATAGCACGAGCAAGTATAAAGGTTGCTTTCCACACATTATATAAAATAAAATACTCACTAAAATATCTTAGGACGCATAGGAAATGATAAGAGTTTGGTAGTATAAGTTTGCCTATAGACCTAAAGAAGCAAAAATTACACTTAATTGATGTTGAAGTCAGTGTTAAATATGAATATGTGTTCTTGGAGATTTTTTATGAAATGATGAATATGTGTTCATTTGTGTATTTTCTCATTGCTTGCATTGTACTTAGATGCATATATAATATTAATAGCATGTTTAGCAAGTTTAGAGATGACCCTATATTTAGCATCATGTTTGTTGAGATGGAAACCAAGTACTAAAAGTATTGGTTCACTAATTCATCTATTTATTGCCAAGCTTCTTGTAATGATCCTAGGGTAAATGTGAAAGAGGTAGAGAATATTTTAACATATATATCCACCTGCATGAACCATAAACATATCTGAAGGATTCATTCTTGAAAAATAGACTAAATTATTTATATACTACGATTATATGTATGGTAATAGTTGTAGCCAAACTCTGAGTATGGATATGGATATCATTTTCAAAGATGGTAACTTTTTTATTTAGTTAGCAGGGGGGAAATGATGAGGTATTTCATAAAATAGGAGTGAGCTCTCTTGGGACTTATATCATGATTACTACTCAATCCTATCACATAATGATAACAAGAATCGTGATATTTTACTATGATAAAAGTCATATAAGTCCACGTACTTCATGATATCTAAGATGACATGAGATCTATTAACTCCTCTAGTGTTGAGCATAGCATCGGAGTCAACTTTTTCTTTTATTGTCAATGTCATTTTAGATAGGAGATCAAAACTACCGCTAGAAATCATTGAAGTACTTACATGTATGAAGGATTGGGAAGATTTGAGATTGGTCGTCCAAGATAGAGCTAGACCAAGAGTGCAAGAGTTGCTGGCAGATGATGACTCATGGGACATAAAAGATGTTGATGGCACTACTAGTGATACCATCATATTCTTATATGATGATGATGATGATTTGTATATTGACACCGATTGATATTAAGATTAATGATTATATTATTTGATTTTCTACTTATTTACAATTGTTATGTTTTCATTTATTTTTATTTCATGCTATACGTTTTGATTTATGATTATATTTTGTTCATATTATTTTTGTTTTTGTTTATTTTTTTTATTTCGATGATGAATCTTTTTTGAATTGTGAAATAAAATTTCAGTTTTTAATTTCACTACATTACATGGCATGACTTACAAGCATAGGCTAAAATATTTATTTAATTCATTATTGTGGTGGCTATCATGGTGGATGATGCTTATGGTGTGGTGCTGCTACCCCAAAACTGGTTAACCTAGGATGACTCGAAATGACCTAGCATGAAATACACAATTCTACCTAGACTCATGCCGAGCATGTAGTGCCAAGCTAGGCAGAATACAAGCCATGCCATGTTGGGCATGATATGACATCCTTATTGAGTCATGTTCTACACGATATGACACTTTGACACCTCTAACCTATGGATAAATTTTGTACTCACTTAAAATTCCAAGTGCAAACAATTGATGCAAGATTAATGCTAATTTGTATAGTTGGGCTGATGTGGCTCTCGAACCCCACTTCTCTGGAGTGGATTGAAAAATTTATACCAAACTAGTGTGAGTCTAGGTTTCATATAAATTTAGATATATGACATGAATTTTGTTTTTAATTAATGAATATTAGAGTTTGATTTATTTTATGTTATAAATATTGTTGGATAATGATTAAATAGAATTTAAATTAGAGTTTTGACAATTGAAAGATTTGTGTGAGATTGTCATGATGCAGGTAATAGGTAAACTACAAGGCTCACTCATACATATGACAGGAAAAATGTGATAGTCTTTTAGACTATTAGCATGAGATAAACCTATATATTGAAACCCAAATTTTGGATATTTTAATTTTCGTGAGTATGATACTTACAAAGTCAAAAGTATGAATGCTTTTATATAACAATCTATTATATAAACATCTTCAAAAATTGACTCTTAATTAGCATGAATATTATATATAATATTATCCTAAGAGATTCATCTTTAGTGTGTGGGTCATATTATCAATGAGAAAGATGGTCATAAGCAATCCTTGGGATATACACAAATATGTTATGACTTATAAATTATTGTTGGCTCTTATGAGTTAGTTTTATTTGTATGGTTCCCACTAGTAAAACTTGAGGGAAGTACATATTAATTATGTAAGTATGACACTTACAAAGACAAAAGTGTAAATTCTTACAAACCATTTCTATCTTTGGTTTGTATGACATTTGAGGCTAGAGAATGAAGTTGATTTAAAGGTATGAGATTGTAAATGATTCTTAAGTAGAGATGAATTATTGTCTCAATGGTGATGTACCAATAGGATAATTATGAGAGGACCACCATTAGGATAATTATGAGAGGACCACCATTAGGATAAGCTCAAAGGTGACAACCACCTTTTATGTCATTAGGCAAGGAGTCATCATACAATATCTCAACCTTCATTATGTGTTTAATATAATATAAGTTAAACAATTTAAATATTATCACATAAATTAAATACACAAACTATAGACCTAAGATTGTCTAACAATCCAAATAATAATTTTTTAAAAAATGAGTTGTCTCATTGTTAAATAACTAAACTACCAAAACAACTCTTGTGGGATTGATATCTAGACAAAAGTCTATTTTATTAATTATATGATCCATATATAAGCAGTATAATATACTTTTTAGGAAATGCTATCAATTATCCTTTATAATTATTTTCTTTACACTCTTATTATTTAACCTACATTGTCATAAAGACTAATATTTAGCGTGATTTATATGTTTTTATACTTTTGACTTCATAAGTATCATACTTCATAATTAATATATGCTTCTCTTGAGTTTTAATGGTGATAACTAGACAATTAAAAGTATCTCACAAGGGTTGTCCCTACCTTACTAGTCATAACATACTCATGCATGTCTTAGAGAATTTTCTATTATCATCCTCCTTGATAATGATGTAATTCTCATATTAAATGTGAACTCGTCATTAGGAGAATATTTTATATAACTTTCATCTCAATCAAGAATCAGTTCTTTTAAGATGTGTATAATATATTAATATGTAAAAGTATTCATACTTTTAGTTTTGTAAGTACCATATTCGTGATGATTACCATACCCAAATTTTAGGGTTCAACTTATAGGTTTATCTAATGCATTACAATTAGAAGGACTAACACTTTCTTACTATCTTATGCATGAGTGAGCCTCATGGTTTACTTGTCACCATCAACCATGACAATCTCACATAAACATACTAATAGTTAAAATTATAATTCAAGTTCTACTTAGTCACTATCTATCAATATCTATACATAAAATAAATCAAATCATTTATTCATTGATAATTAAAACTAATTATATCACATAATTCGAATTACACAAATCCTAGACTATATTAGTTTGGTGCAAATTTTCAAATATCCCTAGAGTAGATGAATTTGAAAGTAATGCTTACCAACTCTAGGGATCAAAAAAAACATACATTTCTTGCTTACTTGTGGTACCTTTATGGAGTGAGAAATTCTTCCTTAGGGTTTGTAGTTATCATAGCTTTGCTTATTGCATGAGAAAAAGGGAGAAGAAATGAAAGACTCCTTGAAATTTTTATTTCTTCTACTTTTATACTCGAGTAGTCTTAAATTACTCTAAGTAGAAAGTTGTGACTTTTATAATAAATACATGACTTTAGCCTTCATCTCTTTAGCTTGAGATCATGAGTCTAGAAAATGACTATGACTCTATTCAATATTTTAATTTTTTTGTATATTTAAGGCAAGGCATTGGCAATAACTATGACTATGACTTGAGCCTAATCTCGTTGTAAACCATCTTTCTTGATATGTGTGTGTGTGTGTGTGTGGCTATGATGCTAAGAAATATTCATAGTACTTAGATCATTCATGTGTTATTTGTGGTTGTAGTACTGAGAATTGGCTGCAACACAAAAGTAACTCATCACATCTTTAAGTGTCTATGACACTGTGAGTCACCATAACACTAGTCTTTCTTCTCTCTTACAACATATTGCAACGATGCTATAAGGATTCCATGGTATTTGCATTTAACTTGCATGTATAAATCGTGGCTATGCTTTTCTCTGAGGACAATAATAATGACCTTGAAAATAGTCATACTTGAGTAATGTCCTCGGTAATATTTAGTGTTCCAAAATTCAGTCATTTTATGTGGCTCAAAAATTGATGTGGCTTTGGCATGAATAGTTTTAGCTTTATAATTTTATGTGTCTCAAAAATTATAATTTTGTAAAAACTAACATGGCTCTAACTTGAGACTATCGTGCCATATAAATATAAAGTCATGATATTATAAAATTGGCAATGACCTTAAGCATTATTATGGTACTTGGTTGTTATGATGAAGAATTAATTTCATAGTCATTAAAAATTTTCAAGATATATATGACTATGACTCTATGATAATATCATAATCATTAAAATTATGTTACATAGTGAAAAGATTACGCTAACGTGTTAGTAGGGTCATGACATACAAAAATTACTCCCAACCAATTAGGTAAAGTTTCAGTTAAAAATAGATGCCAAAACTATGTAAGATTTACTAATCTATATCCTCTACTAAATACCTACAAAAACTCATTGGTTTCATGATTATTTATCAAAATTCTCTAAAATACTAAAAATCATGAAATCAATACATATTAACTCTATTTCCACATCTACATATCATTTTCAACTATCAAAATCTATAAGAATGATCAGCAATTTGAATATCAAACACCCATCCTAATGGTAGTCCCTCATTGTTATCATCTTAGAATATTACCATTGAAATGATAATTCATCTCTTTATTGAGAGTCATTCACAATCACATACCCCTTAGGCTTGTTTATTAGCTACCCTTGATAGTTGCTTTATATGCACACTATTATTTTCTGCATCCACTATATTAGAGGCTAAAGATTAATATAGTTTGTAAAATTTTGAACTCTTGGCTTATATGCATCATACTCATATAATTAACATATACTTTCTCCAAGTTTCACATATAGCTCCCATATGCTTTAAAGCAACTCTCAAAATCTATCACCACCTTAAGAGTCTCTACATACTCATGCATGTTCTAAGGATTATTTATCACCATCCTCCTCGATGATGATATAATTCACACCCTAAAAGTAAACCCCTTAAGAGAATATTTTATATAACATCAATCTTAATTGAGAACTAGTTTATTTATGATGCATACAATGGATTGACATATAAAAGAATTCACACTCTCAAATGAGAACTAGTTCTTCCTAATACATACAATAAATTAGTGTGTAAAATCATTCATATTTTTGGCTTCATGAGTATCATACTTATAAAGACTAACATACCTAAATTTTGAGTTTTAATGTATAGGTTTGTCTCACACAACATGATTGAAAAGTCTAACACTTCTTTCTTACCATATGCACAAATAAGCCTTATAATTTATCTATCACCATCTACCATGACAAAATACATAAATTGACCAATAGTCAAATCTGTAATTTATATTCTACAACAGAAATCAAATAGATTCATAAATCTTAAAACCATTTATACATCACATAATCAAAATTATGTAAATCCTAAACCTTAATTTAGTCTATAGGAAGTCTCTTGATACAAGATAAGTAGTATCATGAAACTAGGATTCACAATGACATCACTCATGAGAATTTTGAATACTAACCCTAATCGCATGTTATTTTGATTAATTATTTTATTTTTTGAGAGTTATGCCCCCCAATTTTAGGGTTTAGCATATATCTTTTATTTTTTGCTTGTTTTGGATCTCCTGTAAAGTGCAAAACTCACCAATAAAATTTTTTATTGCACTTTGACTTTGTCTTGGTGTGTGGTGAAGAAAAAGATCTAAAAAATTATTTTCTCAAAAGCCTTATATATATTTTTATACTTTAATATTTCTGCATTTGATTTTGCTTGTAGTAGGATATTATCTCATTTTTTAGATTTTTTTATCAAGCATCTCAACATTTTTTTCCAGTGTGAGATTGGTGACCTTAATTTGATTATCTATTTGTGGATTATAAGTGTTATGGAACTATAATGTTGTGTTAAATCATTTCCACATATAATAACAAAAATAGATGAGGAATTCATTATCACAATCAAAAAGTATTTTTTTAGCATCCCATATAGAAGAACAATCTCTCAAAAAATAATTGAGAAATGTGAATAGCATTGAAAGTTTTCTTCTAGGGAATAAAAAAAAGCATTTAAAAAAATAATTCACCACAACAATGATAAAATCAAAACTTCTTTGAGTTCATCGTAACCTCAAAATAAAATCAATGGACAAATCTTTCAAAGGAGCATCAAAAAAAATGGAGTGATATGTGTAGTCTAGTATTTTGAGATTTTTTTTTGTAGTTTCTGTTTGGCATGCATTACAATGCTCATAAAACTTCTTGATGTCAAGTTCAAATGTGGCCAAAAGTATCGAGTTTTAACCAATGAAATGGTCATATCTTACACCATGTGTCCTCCTAGTCCTCCAAAATATAACTCCTAAATGATGTGTTCTCTTACAGATCTTCAAGGAATAGATAAATACTTTTAAAATAATAAAAAATCATCACGTATTTAATGTTTTTTTTTTCATTCTATTGGTGCACTTGTACCATTATTTCCTAAATAAAATAATAATAATCATCATCATATAATCCTTAAAATAATCAAAACAAATTATTTATGTTTAAACAACAATCAATAACATAGCTCACAAATTCAATGCATCCGCAACTTTGTTCAGTTGGCCTGATTTATTTTCTAAGGAATAAAGTAAATTTTTGGATATAATGAATCCTCTGAACATGTTTTCGATTGGCATTGGAAGAACTACTAAGATACTTGAAAGTCTAATGAATTATTTCTACTCTAGGTATTGAAGATAACTTCTTTCTATACTAGGTATGATTGCTAATGTTGTAGGGCATGAAAAATCATATAAAACTCTTATTTATAAGCCGACCATTTCTTTTTGGACTCACTAAGCTTGTCAATAAAGAAAGATATTGACTTCATTTCTTGAGACAAAGCAACTTTGATTCCAACTCTAGAAGTATCATAGTCGACTTCAAATTTTTTATTGAAGTCTAAAAGTGTAAGAACTAGCACACTTGTTAGCTTCTCCTTCAAAATTACAAAACCTTGCTCTACTTTTTCTACCCAAACAATTTTTTTTTGTTTCAGACAATACATGAGTGGTACATCATATTGTGTTGTAGTCCTTTATGAATCTTCTATAGAATGTCGTAAGCCAATGAAAGCTTCAGACTTCTAATTTTGTATTTAGTGTTGGCCATCTATGAATAGCATTCTCTTTCTTTTGATATGCTTTGATTTCATGATGACTTACAACAAAGGCGTCTTGACTTTATTATAATACCATTTGTGTGTAACATAGTATTTGGTATGTGAAAAGCAAATATTATATCATATTATGGTAGTTTTATATGATGTTTAAGTGTGAAAAAGAGTGATCATTAAAATAATTTCACAAAATTATAGTTTTGATTGATAATAATGAATAATAGTAAAATCATTGTGTTTTATGAGGTAATTGATGACTTGGTTATAGTTGGACCTATCAAGTAGTTTTAATATCTATTTTTGGCTAAAATTCTATATAATTATTCACAAAAATCTTTATATGTTATGACTCTACCACCTTATTAGAACATTCATTTCACTATACAATATATTATCTTGGAGTCACGATCACACTTATCTCATGATATATAAATAGTTATGACATTAATTTCATATCATAGTAACTAAGTATCTCACAAGTAACAAAAGTCATGGTCATTTCTTAGTGTCACAGCTTTATCATTACCCAACCATAGTATTCTCGTGTCCAAAGTCATTCATTTCAAGAGCCACAACTTTTTATCTTAAGAGAAGGCAATGCCATAACCATCATCTAGTGATGCAACTTTGATAAGTAAAATGATATCACAAGCTATGGCCAACAACTAGCAACGCAATTATGCGTTATAGGAGAAAAAGGTAGAAGCCACAACTTTTTATCTTAAGAGCCACAACTTTTTATCTTAAGAGAAGGCAATGCCATAACCATCATCTAGTGATGCAACTTTGATAAGTAAAATGATATCACAAGCTATGGCCAACAACTAGCAACGCAATTATGCGTTATAGGAGAAAAAGGTAGAAGCCACTACCACTTCTTGAAGCATCATGACTTTTGTAGTTCAAATATGAAATATACAAGCCATATCTAACTTATATCACTAAAACTATATGATTTAGAAGACAGTCAAAATCCATGGCCACTAATTAGTGACATGATTTTTGGGGTAAAAAAAGTTTGTGGACCATTCTGAAACTAGTAGCAACTTCTCAATACAATAACTTTAAGCACAAAAGACCAAAGGCCAAAGTCATGGTATCATTCAAAAGCTGCAACCTTCTAGTTTCTATTGGGAAAGTACCTAATATTCATGATGTATAAAAAAATGTAAGTGAGGAGAATAAAATATAAAGAGTGATAGAAAGAGTGAGAATGACTAGGACTAAGAGAGAGCCAATTTTTTTCCTTCTTCATCTTGAACCAAGTGTAGCAACAACCCATAAAGTAATTTTTGTACTCACTAGAAGATCCACGAGAAAGTAAAAGGTGCAAGATCTAGACCCTATAGTTGAAGGGCATGACTTTCAAACCCTTTTTTCTAGGATAGATTTGAGGATTCAATCAAAATGTCATGGGATTAGGGTTTTGATTCCTAAATTATTATGAGGGCTATCATAGGGTATCCAAGATTTATGAGGTTTTTTCTTTTATAAATTATATGAATCTCTCCCTAATGTTAGGAAAAAGTGAGATCTAAGATTTTTATTTATTTATATGATGTATGGATACTTAGAATATTATTTGTAATGTTTGATTTATATGGTGGAATAAATATTGATAGAATTAGTGATTAAATAAAACTCAAATTAGATTTTTACTATTAATGGGTTTGTGTATGTTGTCATGATGAACATTGATAGGTAAATCTTGAGGTGCACTCAAACATATAGTAGGAAAGAAGTGACATCCCTCCCAACTATAATGTAAGAAACATAGAGGTGTCAAATGGATCACGCGGCCCAAGCCCAGCCCGAGGCATTGCTCGACTTGGTCGTGCCTAGCCCAGCACGATAAGGGAATGACTTGTGCCCATGTCCGTGTCGAGCCTACTCATGGAAAGGCTCATGTCGTGCTGTTCCTAAGCCAACTGAGTCATGCGGGGCCATGCATGACCCGGCACAATGGCCCGTGGGCATGGTACCTCGGCACGAGCTGAGATATGCCCTAACCGAGCCCCGTGCTCTTACCTGAACCTGAGGCTTTATGGATCTGATATTTCCATCGAGTCCGAACCCAACCTACTAACTTTTTTTGCACCCCCCACCTGAGTTCAAGCCCTCCATGGCTTCATTCCAGAGGCCAAAGCTTCTAGAATGGACCGTTTAGGTCGGTTCGCCGATCAAACTGACTCAATAGTAAAAAAAAATAAAATAAAATAAAATTCAAATCTAAGTTATTGGATTTCACCTTCAATGTCTATGGGTAGAATCCGATGGCCCTGCGGATTATGCCCATTTTTTAATTATAAAAAAATCAAAAAAAATATTTTTTTAAAATTATCTTTCTTTATCT
Organism: Sapria himalayana; assembly: GCA_029783825.1. Taxonomy (NCBI): domain Eukaryota; kingdom Viridiplantae; phylum Streptophyta; class Magnoliopsida; order Malpighiales; family Rafflesiaceae; genus Sapria; species Sapria himalayana. Next base: position 1,077,538 of record JAREIK010003198.1, on the reverse strand, counting down.
ATAAAATTCCCCCCTCCTCATTATAATATTTATATTTTCAAAACATAAAATTTTCTCTATCTATCTAATTTTTTCTCTCTCGTATTTTTGAATATCAATTTCGGGCTTTCAGAATTTCGCCTTTCATAACTCTACTTTGGTGTAGTTTGTGGTGTGCATGCGGTGCGAACATAAAAATACTAAAGTTTACGCATTACAGTTTATGAGTATTTTGTTTATTTATTAGTTTTTAAGTTTTAAAGTTGTAAAATTTAAATCTAAAATCTTATACTTCTTCTCTCTAGTCTAGTCTCTCTCTCTCTCTCTCTCTCTAGTCTAACAAAATGATAAATAGTAATTTTAATAATGAAAATGACATTAATTAAATTTAGATAATAAAAATCCTATGGAAAGGTCAGAAGCTGCTGAAATTTGGGTTTCTCCGATCACCTCAACCCAAACATCTAAAAAACAAAAAACTAGAAGAACTTCAGTAACTTGAACTCATTTTAATATAATAAAATAAAAAAAAATATTAGGGTCCCGAAGAAGAATCGACATAGTGCAAATATTATAAAAAAATATTAACATGTAAAAGTTCATGTGAGACTGCACCTTAAGAGGCATGTCGAACTATGCACCAAAAAAATATGGTGCATTAGATCATAGGCAAACCTAACTTAATGATGAGTTTTTTGAGGTAGGATCCAATTTAGTCTCAAAGGTTATCCCATTCATATACTGCAACGAGTTAGGGAGGGAAGACATGACTAAACTAACTACTACGATAGATCTTTCGATAAGGTTTTAAAAAGATCCAAGGGTGGTAAGTATCATGCATACATATTTTCAGCCAGCATATCATAGGATTCCTAGGTCCATACCTAGGAATAACATACTAAAATATTATAAGTTAGAAAAAAAATGATAATTAATGAATTTAAAAAATATAGTAGAGTTGTGTTCGTGACGTCCGATATCTGAACTAGTCACGATGATGCATCTTATGCATGCCTCACTGCCCACTATGTAGATTCTAAATGGACACTAAATAAAAAAAATATTAGGATTCTTTGAAATTTTTCATCCTCATGATAGCCCGACAATTTTTGAGTGTATGATGAAAATATTTAGAGAATATAAAATTCAAAATAAAATATTTAGTATCATATTCGATAATCCATCTAATAATAGAGTAGTAATTAACACATATTTGTTATGAATATTAAAAGATAGACCATTAGGAAAGATTTTTTATGTTAGATACATAAGTTACGTCATTAACATAATAGTACAAGTAGGGATGAAGGTGTGTTTACCCACTTTTGAAAATATATGTAACTTACTAAAATATATTCGCATGCCTCGCAAATAACAGGAGTTTGATAGTTCATATTTGTCTGCAAATATTAAGAAGAAGAAATTCCAATCGGATGTGAGATGTTATTAGAATTATACATACCCGATGTTGGAGTCATATGTTAGATACGAACATGTGATATCTGACTATATTAACAGTAAGAGTGATGAACTTATTATTAATGATACTAACTAGGCTATATAAATTCTATTTATAAAAATTTTGAAAATTTTTTATAACACGACGAACATGTGTTCGCCATTTTATACTCCCATGACTTACATTGCACTTAGGTGCAAATACAACATCAGTAGCTTTTTTAGAAAATATTGAGATGACACAACACTTAGCGATATAGTTTTAGTGATAATAACCAAATACTTAAAGTATCGTCAACCATTCTATCTCTTTATTGTCTAGCTACCTGCATGGATCCTAACACTACTAAAATTCACCGAATTACTGACTAATTATTTGGTTGGTAATTAGTTATTTTTGGTCGGTAAACCTATTACTGACCATTTACTGACCAAATTATTTAGTTGAAATTTTGCTCGTTGGTAATTTTTTTGCTGACAAAAATTAAGTTGGTCGCTAAATTATCGATAATTTATCGACAAACAATTACCGACTATATTCTGATCATTTTCCAACCAAAAGTATTAGGTCGGTAAATGGTCTTCAAATTGTCGGTAATAACTGACGAAATTGTGACCAAAAACCAACCAAAATTTTTTAATATCATTGGTTAGAAATTGGTCTCCAAAAGTATTACTGACCATTTTGTGACCTTTTACCGACCATTGATATTAAAGAATTTTGGTCGGTTTTTGGTCTCAATTTGGTCGGTAAATTATTTTTTAAATATTTTTTTTTGTTTTGAGTTTTATATTTGCTTTTAAATATAAATAAATAAATATATTAAGATTATGAAACAAAAGAAATCTACAATTAAAACAAGCAAACTAATATATATATTGCATATATATAGTAAATAAGTCAAGAGAAAATAAAAACATGAATTCTCAAATCTAGTTTTAGACATTAAAAAAAGTGTGTAATACACTCAATCATCCAAAAATTGTTACGTTGAGATGTATTTGGTCCGTATGGTGAGATGTCGAGTATTGGGGTAGAGTTGTCTTCTATTGCTAATCCTGATGCGGTTGCTGCAGGTGCTACTGTAGGTGATGGAGTAGATGTTGTAGCTGGAGCATTACGCCAAACAATCCAATGTAGATCATCAGGGTTGAACTATAGTCCTCCTTCCTGAAACTTCTTTGTAAGCCAGTCAAAATACAGATGCAACTCATTTTATGATATATATGTACATATACATATATACTGATATATATGTACAAGTATTAACATAAAGTAGAGCGTAAATATCTATTATGGAGCATGATCATCAAACAACTAGATATTTTGTCATAAGCATAAAAAAATAGGAACAAACACATTAACCAGGGCTTCAAAAATCATCTTTGTTTGTTTGAAATTGCATCGAACCTGCAAACACAAGGCACGAGAAATTTGCAACTAGATTTTATAGGATAAAAGTTCAATACATACATACATACATACATACGATGCATAGAGTATAATCTAACCATTAAATTGACATTACTTTCTCTTCCCCATCTCCTCCGGTCACTATCTTTCTGCTGCGACAAAGCTGTCCTAGTCGCGGTGCATCATGTCTAGTGAAAAATCCATTCTCTTCTATAAACTTCGTATGTAAAACATTGTGGTACCATATCTCTACAAAAATTAAACAGTCAATCAAATCAAAATAAATAAATAAAAAATTTATTTTGATAAATATATAATATTGCAGTATATATGTACATATATACAAGTGTATACATATACATTATAGTATATATGTACATGTACACTATACTATAAATGTACATATACTATAGTGTATATATGTACATATACTATAGTATATATGTACATATACATATATACTAGTATATATGTACAAGTATTTATATGTACATATATACTCAGCACATGTACATATACATTACAGTGTATACATATACACTACAGTATATATGTATACACTGGTATATAGTGTACATATACATCAAGACCCGCAGCATCACAAACCATTCTATGGTATGTAGTGTGATTCATATTATCCGAGACCATTTGATCAGTTTCACTTACTAATACCTATACTGAACTTGAATACCTCTCGTGGACTAGCTTCTTACCATGGTATATCCAAACATAGTAATCTGACACATCTACCTCCACCTCCACCCGTCTAACAGTTATTTTCTTTACAATAGGTTTGGTCCTAATCCATAATGGAGCATGAACATCAAATAGCTAGAAACTCTGTCATATGCATAAAAAAAGGGATCAAACACATTAACCATGGCTACAAAAATCATCTTTGTTTGTTCAAAATTACGTTGAACCTGGAAACACAAGGAACAGAAATTTGCAACAAAATTTTACAGGATGAATGTTCAATACATACATACATACACATATACATACGTATATGGATACATACATACATATATGACTTTCTTTTTCTTTTCTAATAGATGCAAATTGTAATAGAAAAATAAAATCTTTTTTTATAACTTATTAATCTTAAAGCATTATGCCTAATCCGAATACCAAACAAAGTATTTCAATCAACTACAAATTATTTTCCTATCCATTGCATCTTAACACATAATGAAACCCATCTTACAAGAATATAAAATTTTCTTATAAAACTTATAATTGCATCATAAAAGACTACTAGACCACATATCTTGTCTTGTATGGTGCTGTTGGGCTTTCTCTCGAGGCCTAAACACATTGTATGGGTTGGTATCATTAAAAGGTGGAGGAGGTTTCAGAATCAATCACACCCCATTACACTAAACACTTAGGAAAAATGTCAATAAGATGAAAATAAATCAAAACACAAATAAATAGTAAGCAGGTAATAGAATATGTAAAAACAACTCCTATTATTCATTAATCACTGAAACTGTTATTTATGAGTAATGTCAAACATAGAGGCATCAAAATGATTGTGTTGTGCCGGAATGGCCCATTATAGTGTGGCATATATGTATGGTTATATGTTATTACACATATAGTATATATAGTTATAAATAATTATATATAGTTAAACATATAGGTATATATAGATATATTCATACAAGTAGTTAAGTAATTATACATAAATGTATGCAAAGTTGTAAACAAATATATAGATATATATATATATATATATATATATATATATATGTGTGTGTGTGTGTGTGTGTGTGTGTGTGTGTGTGTGTGTGTATACAAAGTTACAAATATAGTTATATTTAATTTTATAGACTTTTATATAATTATACAAATATTTATATATAGTTATACACATATAGTTAAACATAATTTTATATGTTGTTATACATGTAATTATAAATATAGTTACATGTGGTTATACATATAGTTCCACATATAGTTAAACTTATATTTATACATGTAGGTATATATATTTGTTCATTTAATTTTATATATTTATACATATACTTATGTATAGGTATATATATAGTAAAATACATTTTTATATACAAATATATACAAATATATATTAAATATAAGTTGTATATTATATATTTAAATATAATTATGTATAAAGCTTTTATAGTTATACATATAGTAAGATACACTTATTTATAGTTATATATTATTAAACATATAATATATATATAGTTATAAATAGTTATATATAATTAAACAAATAGTTATATACATATATATTAATACAAGTAATTATAAGTAGTTATGCATAAATGTATACAAAATTATAAACAAATATATAGATTTAGATTTATGTATACATAGTTACAAATATAGTTATATTTAATTATATAGAGTTTTATATAGTTATACAAATATATATAAATAGTTATACACATTTAGTTAAACATATAGTTACATATGGTTGTACATATAGTTACACATATAGTTATACTTATATTTATACAAGTAGGTATAAATATGTTTTCATTTAATTTTATATATTTATACATATAGTTATGTATAGGTATAGATATAGTAAAATCATTTGTATATACTAATATACACAAATATATAATAACTATAAGCTGTAAATTTAATATTTAAATATAATTATGTATAAAACTTTTATAGTTATACATATAGTAAGATACAATTATTTATAGTTATATATTATTATACATAAAATATATATAGTTATAAATAGTTATATATAATTAAACATATAGTTATATATAGATATATTCATACAAGTAGTTATGAGTAGTTATACATTAATATATACAATGTTATAAACAAATATTTTGATTTAATTATATAAATACATTTATTTATATATAGTTACAAATATAATAGTGTTACATAGTTTTACAAATATTTATATATAGTTATACACATATAGTTATAAATATGTAAGTAGTTAAAGATATATTTATATACAACATTTATATAATTATACATTTAGTAAAATACAATAATATATAATTATATATTATTATACATATAGTATATTTTTTTAAGAAATATAGTTATATAGAATTATACACATAGTTATACATTATTATATAGTTAAAATTAGTTATGTATAGTTATATATATAGTTATAAAAATAGTTTACTAAATTATAAATATAGTTATAAATACATGTATATATAATGAAATATGATTATATAATTAAACAAGTGTTTAGATATAATATTTGTGATTAAAATATTTTTATAAATGTTACTTAAATATAATTATATATATGTAACACTTTTATAAATAATATATGGTATATATGTCACATTTATATAAACATTATAAATATTTTATATTTATATAAAAATTAATATGTAATATAAATGTTTACAAATTTGTAAAAACATTTAATGTTATATAATTATTATATAAAAAATTATATAAATGGATAGTTTTATGTAAATGTTGTATATATATTTATAAACATTAATACACATGTATAAATATTTATATATAATATTATATGTTAATATAAACATATCAGTGTTTATATATAAAGTAATACATTTATATAAATTAAAGTATAGACATATATATATAATGTCATACGATTATATAAATATATAAAACTTTATATATACTGTTACATATTTATAATTTATTAGGAGAAAACAAAAATATAACCCTTTAACTTTGAGTTTAATTTTTCTTAAGTTACAGAAGCAGAAAACATTAAGGAGAGAACAAAATGCAGACATTAAGAAATTGAAATCAATAAAATCCTAAAAATTTAAACAGTTGAAGAACAAAGATTACACTGACAATTTATAGTTTTATTAATGGTGTAGAGTCAAAATCATATAGGTGAAATGAAAATAGAAGCAAAAAGAAAGAAAATCAGGGGAGAATTAAAAAAAGGTAATACCCGATTATTTTGAAAAAATGAAAATCTGATAGTGCAAATAAAATTGAGAGAGACAAAGATATGTATATATCATTCTGAAGGAGAAGAACAATGAAAACCTAGTAATAGAAGAGATAGAATTCCTAGGTTGCTCCCTGGTAGGCATTTCGCCTCTGCTTCGAAATACGAATGAGGAAAATTTTGCTAAGTGCGAATGACTTAGTAATTTTTCCTTAAATCAAAAAATGTAACCTAGGAATTACTGACCAAATTTTTGGTCGGTAAATAGTCGGTAATTATGCCGTTATAAATAATTTGGAAAGCCACTTTGTCGACCATTTTTCATGGTAATATATTTTTGGTTGTTAAATGGTCGGTAATTTTTCCATAATTTTTTTTCTCTAATTCCCTCCAAATTCACAGACCAATTTCCGACCAAAAATATTTGGTTGGTGAGTATGGTCGGTCTTTGGTTGAAATTTTGGTTGGAATTATTTTTTTTCTTGAAACCCCTTTTTGGTCTCTAAATGGTCATGATTTGGTTAGTAATTACCAACCAACTTTTTTGGTTGGTAATTTAGTCAATATTCTCATTATTTTTAGTAGTATAAAGTTAAGGTGGAAGGAGTAGAGAATATTTTGACATATATTTTCTCCTGCATGAACCAAGAAGACCCATCTAAAAAGTTCATTCATGAGAAGTTGACTAAGCTCTTTATATACTATGATGCTAGGTATGGTGTTAGTATTAGTGAGACTCTGAGTAAGGACATGGATACCATATTCAGAGACGATAACTTTTTCATTTAGTTAGCGAGGGAGAAATGATGGGGTGGACTATCGAATATGAGCGAGTTGTCTCAGTACTTGGATATTAATTATTGCTCAATCATATCACATTTTGATACTAAGAATCTTGATATATTATAGTGGTGGAAATCATATGAATCCACCTTTCACATGCTATCTAAGATGGCATGGGATTTATTGACTCCTTCGGCGTCGAGCGTAGCATCGAAGTCTACTTTTTCTGTTATAGTGAATGTTATTTCGAATAAGAGATCGAGATTATGACTAGATATTATTGAGGATTTAGCATGCATGAAGGATTGGGAGGATTCGAGCTTGAGCATCCATGATCGTGCTGGGACTACAGTAATAGCGAAGGAGTTGATTGCTGATGATGATCCATGTGATATTGATATTGAGAATGATTTGATGATTGATGACATTGACAATTGACGGATTGAGACATTGATGCCTGATATTGGATTTTAATTTACTCATTTATATTATATTTGTGTTTGTTTATTTTTTGTTTGTGATATTATTTTGAGTTTGTGCCTTTGTGGATCTATGCTTGAAACTTGAATATGTATTTTTTGTAAATTTTCATTTTGCATTGGTTTTTAATTTTTACATATTAAAGTTTTAATATTTTATTAATTCATAGACTTATACTAATACACATTTTTAGTTTTTAAATTTTAGTTGTTTATTTTAATAAATAAACATAATATTTTATTAAATTTAATAAAATAAAAATTTTAAAATTAATTATTTATCAATAGTTAACATATAACAATTAATATTAACTATTAATATTAACTAATTACTAATAACAATAACAAAAATAAAAAACTTTTAAAGCATATAAATATAATTAAATAATTATAAATTAATTTTAAAAATTTAAATTTTATAATTTTTTAAATATTCTAAATAAAAAATTAAAATATATTAACAATTAAAAACTGGCCCGTCCGTGCCCAACTTGGCCTGTCTAGGCCTCGACCCAGCACAGTTTCATCACTTGCCGATTTGATAGGCCATGCCGGGCCAAGCACGGCTCGATGGCAGTTTGGGCCACCTAAAACTGGGCAGGGTTGCCCTAGCCCAGCCCAGCCATTTTGACAGCTCAAAAGAAACATAAAACCCAAAATTAAGTTATTTTAATTATTTTGAAAATAACTCATTAAGCCAAAATCAACAATACCTATACATGTCAATCCATTGAATATGTCTTAGATGAATTGACTCTTAATTGATGTAAATATTTTATATAATTTTTTTATAAGAGTTTTACCTTTAGTGTGAGAGTAACATTATCACTATGGAGGATGATGATAGATATTTCATTAAATATGTACAATTGAGGGTGACACATGAGATGGTGATATCCCTTCAAGTTGTTCTAACTCATATAGTTCCATTTTCTATTAGAGAGATTTAAGGGAAAACATATATTAATTATGTAAATATTATACTTATGAAGTTGAAAGTATAAATGATTTAAAGACCACATCAGTTTAAAGCCTTTAATACACCCAAAGCTAGAGAATAAGAATATGCATATATAAGAAGTAATCATCAAGGATAGTTGTCCATTTGCCTAAAAGGTATGGACTTATAAATGAACTTCGAGCAAATATGATTTGTTGTCTCAATTGTAAAATACCAAGGAAACAATATGAAGGGATCATTATTGAGATGGGCTTAGTGGTAATAATAACCTTATATGCTATTAGAGAAAAAAAATAATTTGATAATAATCTATATTTTATTTTGTATATAAACTCAACATGGATCAAGTATTACATTATCTTACTCAAATGTATGAAGATGAACATATACTAGGATCTAAAAATCTTACTCAAATTCTAAATTATCTTTTATACTAGAATAATATTGTCTTATTATTGGTTGAACAAAATACTAATACAATTCTTATAGGATCGATATCTGGATGAAAATTATCATTTCTACATGTATGACCTATATACTTGTAGATCTTTGTTGATCAAAGATTCTCACTAATAAGCAATTATAACACTATCTAACTAATAAAAATTAGAAAATATAACAGTTATAAGAAACAATAACAAAATTCCATTGGGCGATAGTATAAATCCAATAGAAATCTACAAATATATGTGTTGTACAAGTAATAAACTAGACATAAATTTAGATAATGATCTTGTAGAAATTTTATTAGCAGTTTGACCAACCAAAATGAATTAACTACTATATGAGTTGAGAAGATAAACTTTGGACTCATATAGATACTTGTGTATGATAAGTTTTTCTTTAATATTAAGGCAAATTCATGCTTGATTGTTTGATGACGGGTAGGATGATAGAGATTTCACCTTTACCCACTTAGTATATAAGATAATTATGTATTATGGATTGTCACTACCAAGAATGGTCCCCTTATAATAGTTTCTTCTGTATTATACTATCAAAACTATACTAATTATATTCATGGGTCTTTCATATTTCTACTCATTTTAGGTAATATATGAACTATGATTGATAATTACTTTGAGTGTGCAATTCTATTCTCTAACCTCAATAATCACGAAAAAATATTGAGTTATTTCGGCTTCGTGAGTACCACGCTTACATCAATTAATATATCTTCCTATTAATTTCACACATGGAAGTGGAGGTGTCAACCGGGTCGGGCCGGCCCTGCCCGGCATGAGGCACGGCACGGTTCGGCCGTGCCTGGGCCAGCCCGGCACGTTAAAAAACCGTGCCCAGGCCCGTGACGTGCCTGGGTTAGGCACGAGCCGTGCCGTGCCGTGCCTGACCCGGCATGGCTAGGCCCGTGGCACGGCACGCCGGCACGGGTTCTTCCCGTGCTGGTTTCACGCGGCCACACGGCGATCGGCCCCTCCCGAAAAAAAGACCGCGGGTTGGGTCTGATAGGACCCGACCCTCGGTCACAATCCCAACGGGAAAAAAAATATTCAATTAATATTAATTTTCAGCCGTTGGATTCGCCTCCAACGGCTAGGGGGCAGAATCCAACAGTCCTCATGATTCTGCCCCCTAAATAATTATTAAAAATTCAAAAAAATATAAAAAAATATCTTTTTTTATAAAAAATTAATATCTTTAATCTATAAATTTATCCCCCCTCTCTTTAACATTTATGTTTTTCAAAAACATATATTCTCTCAAATCTTTCTCTTTCTCTCACATAGACCGTGCTTCTCTCTCTCGGGCCTCGAGATTTTTCTTTCGGCTTGGATTTTCGTGAAACTCGACTTGAGTTTTGAACATTAGAGCTTGACTACGGTGCACCGTGCACGTGACCGACCTCACTGCTTTTACCGGGTAATTTATTTTACGTTTTTTTATTTCTCTCTATAGTTTCTCTTTCTAGAAAAAAATTAGGAAATATAAAAACCATAAAAAATGACAAATACACCTGACATGTATTTAAATTTAAAAAATAAAAATATTACACAGAGGTCTGAGGCTGCAGAAACTTTGGTTTCTCCAGTCGTCTCAACCCAAAGTTCTAAAAAAGAAAAAATTAGGAGGACTTCTGTAGTTTGGACTCATTTTAAAATCATAACACAGAAAAATGTTAGGGGTGAGGAACAAGAAATGGCACAGTGCAAATATTGTATGGGACTATTAACATGTAAGAGTTCATTTGGGACTGGACACCTTAAGAGGCATGCCGAATTATGCACCAAAAAACATGGACCATTAGATCCTAGGCAAACCCAACTTGGCACTGCATTTTTTGAGACTGGATCGAGTCCAGTCTCAAAGTTTACTCCCTTCGTATACTCCAGTGAGTTGGGTAGGGACGACATGGCCATGCTCATCACATTGATGGATCTTCCGATCAGATTTTCGGAAGATCCAAGGGTAGTGCGCATCATGCAGACTTATTTTCAGCCTTCCTATTATAGGATTCATAGGTCCACATCTAGGAATGACATACTAAAGATATATAAGTTAGAAAAACAAAAAATAATTAAGGAATTTATGGCATATAGTGGAGTGGTGTCCGTGACGTCCGATATATGGACAAGTCATGATGATTTTTTTTATGCATGTCTCATGAGTCACTATGTAGATTCTAACTGAACAATCAATAAAAAAATTTTAGGATTCTCTGAGATTCTTCATCCTCATGATGGCCCGGCCATTTTTGAGTGTATGATGAAAATTTTTAGGGAATATAAAATTCAAAATAAAATTTTTAGTGTTACATTCGATAACGCTTCTAATAATGGAGTAGCGATCAAAATGTTTGTTAGGAATATTAGAGACGCACCATCAGGAAAGATCTTTCATGTCAGATGCATGTGTCACATGATTAACCTGATTGTTCAAGCGGGCATGAAGGTGTGTTCCCCGCGTTGGATAATATACGCAATGCACTAAAATATATTCGCACTCCTCGTAGACAAAAAGAGTTTGGTAGTCTCTGTTTGTCTGCGAATCTTAAGAAGAAATTCTAATCGGATATGAGACATCGTTGGAATTACACGTACCTTATGTTAGAATCATGTGTTGGATACGAACATGTGATATCCGATTACGTCAATAGTAAGAGTGACGAACTTATTATTGATGACATTGACTGGGATTCAGGAATTTCATTTATGAAATTTCTGAAGATATTTTATGACACGACGAACATGTGTTCGTCGGTTTATACGCCCACCACTTGCATTGCACTCCGGTGCATATGCAACATTAGTAGCATGTTTAGGAAGTATCGAGCTGACCCGACGCTTAACATTAAAATTACTGAATCCTATCTTATTGCTCTGATTCTGACAATATTTTAATATCTATTGATTTGTCCCACATGACCCATATCTTTCCATTAATATTTGAAAAGGCTTTATGTAGTCCTATCTTATTTTTATATTTTTCCAATAAACTATTATTTACTATAGGTTCCATTAAAATTACTATTTTTAAATTATGTATCTTAATTAAGTTTTTAACACTATTTATCGATGGGGAATTAGCCACCCCTCTTATATTCCAAAACAAATAATTGTGCATTTATGAAAATATAGTTTGTGCTCTAGTGGTATATTTCGAGTTATATTTCTTACCCATGTTTTATTCGTGTTTCTTGGCGGGCTTACTTGAACTAGGTGGTGGTAGGTCTAGTTTTTTTAGTATTCCAGATTTTTCTAAGGTTCTTGCCATATTCTTAATTTCATGAATGGCATTCTGCCTGTTTTGAATTTCAAGCAAGGGCATAAGCTGCTCCTCCTGTCTAAATTCATCTAATAGTATATTAAATTATCCTTTTTCTTACCACTTTTTTCAGCAAGCCAGCTCTTGATCTCCCAATCCAGGAGGTCATCTACCTCCCAATCGTATTTAGCTGCATTTATTTCCGGGGTTATCATTTCTGTTCCCCCTATCTTCCTTCCTCTATGACTTAACCTCTTCTTAACTTTCCAGCTTCCTAATCCTGCCTTTTCTGCTTCAACCTCTATATCCTCTAACCACAATCTAATCTTCTCTTTCTTACACAGCTTCTGTTCTTCCACCTCTCTAACCTCACTACCTTCCATGCTCTCTTTACTTTGTTTTAATTTATCTTCCGCCTTTTCTTCCAGTATCTCTTCCATCTCATTTTTCTGCACACTTACCTCTCCCATCACCCTTCCTTCTGCCCTACCAGTCTTCCTACTACCTCCTAGAGAGACCTCAACTATCTCTCCATTGCTCCCTCCCCCTCCTTACCCCTCTTCATGACCCATTCCTCTCTCCCTCTCCTAGGCCCTTTATTATCCTCCCTCTCTTTCCCCAAGCTTCCTACCATACAGTCATCTAAAGTATGTCCTTGTTTTAAACAGCTAAGTAGTAAGTAGGGATAGATTCTATAATAATCTCATGCCAGAAACCTTCTTCCATACTACAGCCTATCCAAATTCTATGTGGGAGTGGGAGTTTCAGGTTAATCTCTACACATAGTCTTGCAACGCTTGGCCTAGTAACGCATGCTTGTGGCTTCGTCTAGTAGCCATGGCTTGCCCAAGCTAAGGCCTATGGCGTGAAGAGCCTATTTGTTGAAGAGATGAAGTGGAAGTCTGGGAAACGAGAGCCATACCAAGGACTTCGAAGATTCAACAGAAGGAGAAAAGTCAGGCGCCCATTTGAAGATTCGCATTGGGTAGCCTGCTACATTCCACATACCTCGAAGCCAAATTCTGAGGAAATCATCATCATCCTTGGACTGAAACATTATGTGCTTCCCTTCGAAATTCACAAGCTTCACCATTTGCCGAAGCTTTAATGAAGCCACGAAATCATATAGCACTTTGTATTCCGGTCGGCCATGTGAGAATTTCCCTATAAGGGTGAAGCAGAATGCATCAATGAGGTTTTTCATCTCTTTTGCTTCGAAGATGACCACTGGCTCACCATTTTTTGCGTCATAATTCGGAAACAACTGTGCGGTCTGTTTAGAAGAAGAAGAGAAGGATTTTTTTTTTTTGCAAAGAGCGAATTATTTTTTATCCATTTTCAACTTCAAATCAAGCTTTTTTTTAGGAACTAGTACCTTAGCCTTTATAAAAGTACCCCAAAGTCGCCCCTTTTGTTATTAAAAAAACTCCAATTCACGCCTACCACATTAGTAATAATAAAATAAAAAATTAAATAATAAATAACATATAGTGCATATTATACACTATAAACATTAGTATATAATGTATATATTTCTAAACATAAACAATGGTCAATTCATATGTATTCAATGTATATGTTCTATATATAATATATATAATATATATAGTTAAAACATTTATGTTATATATAGTTAATTTATGTGTTATATATAGTTAAAACATTTTCATTTTAGTTAACATATATAGTTAATATATTTAAAACATATTTAACATATCTTTAATGTATATTTAACATATATTTAATGTTTTAGTCTTCAATTTAGTTAACAACATATATGTAATGTATATTTTACATATACATTATATATAGTTAAAACATAAGATATACATTTTAACATATATTTTAGTATTCAATTTAGTCTTCAATTTTACATATACATTATATAATTGGTATACATTTTAATGTATAAAATTTTTAAATGTCTATGGTATATAGCTAAAACATAAGATATAAGTTTTAACTATATGTTTGCGATATATGTCTTCGGTATATGTTAAAATGTATACCAAAAACATAAAATATTTAATTAAAACATAAAATAAGTTTTTAAAATGTATATGTTTTATAGTTAAAACATAAAATATTTAATGCATACATTAAAACATATATGTTTTTAGTATACTTTTTCATGTATATGCTATACATTTTAACATGCATGTTTTAATGTATACGTTAAGTATATATAATATATATGTTATTTATAGTTAAAACATTTTCATTTTTGTTAACATGTATTTAACATATATTTAACGTATATTTACCATATATTTAATGCTTTAGTTTCCATTTTAGTTAGCATATATAGTGAACATATATTTTCATTTTGGTTAACATGTATTTAACATATATTTAACATATATGGTAAATATAGTGAACATATATTTACCATATATTTAATGCTTTAGTTTCCATTTTAGTTAAACATATATATTGAACATATATTATAATGTATATAAACATATATTTAACCTATATGTTATATAGTGTCAATGTAAATGTTATATATAAATGGTATACATTTTAATGTAAATATTTTTGTTATGTATATATTATATAGTTAAGACATAAGATATACATTTTAACTAAATGTTTGCGACATATGTTTTTGGTATACGTTAAAATGTATACCAAAAACATAAAATATTTAGTTAAAACATAAAATAAGTTTTTAAACTATATGTGTTATATAGTTAAAATGTAAAATTTTAATCTAACCTATATATTTTTGAAATGTATATGTTATATAGTTAACACATAAGATATACATTTTAACTATATGTTAGCGATATATGTTTTCGGTATGTGTTAAAATGTATACCAAAAACATAAAATATTAAGTTAAAAGATAAAATAAGTTTTTTAAATATATATGTTATATAGTTAAAATGGATAATATTTAATGCATACATTAAAACATATATGTTTTCAGTATACTTTTTTCATGTATATAGTATACATTTTAACTTATATGTTTTTATTGTATACATCAAGTATATATAACACATATATTATATGTGTGTTAAAACATTTTTTGTTTTAGTTGACATGTATTTAACATATATTGTTAACATATATTTGACATATATTTAACATATATTATCATTTTAGTCTTTGTTTTAGTTAACATATATAGTTACATATATTTGTCAAATATTTAACTTATATTTAACATGTATTTAATGTTTGTCTTTGTTTTAGCTAACATATAGAGTTAACATATATGTAACATATATTTAGTTAACTTATACATTTTTGAAATGTATATGTTAAATAGTTAAAACATAAAATATTTGACGTATACATTAAAATCTAAACTTTATGGTATATTTTTTTGGTATACATTAAAATGTATACCGAAAACATAAAATACATTTTCAAAATGTATATGTTATATAGTAAAATTTGTAATGTATACATTAAAACATAGATATTTTTGGAATACATTTTAATGTATATAGTATACATTAAAATGTATACAGATAAAATGCATACATTATATATGTGAAAATATATACATCCAATATATACATTTTAATGTTTACATTTTCAAAATGTATATGTTATATAGTAACATTTTTAATGTATACATTAAAGCATAGATATTTTTGGAATACATTTTAATGTACATTAAAATGTATACAGATAAAATGCATACATTTACATTAAAACATAGATATTTTTGGAATACATTTTAATGTACATTAAAATGTATACAGATAAAATGCATACATTATATATGTGAAAATATATACATCCAATATATATATTTTAATGTTTACATTTTCTAAATGTATATGCTATATACATTTTGAAAATATATAGTGTAGACATTATCGGGGCATGTTTTCCAAGTATATGTTTTGAAAACATATATGAACTATATACATTTTCCTATATGTAGTGTATAGGTATGTACTGTACATCTTTAAAAAATATATACATTATATGTTGATGTATATAGTGTATATGTATGCATTGTATATGGTATTTTTATTATTGTTTATTTTTTGTTTATTTAATGTGATTTGGAAGATGTGAGTTGGATTTTTTTTTTAATAAGAAAATGGAATAAGGAAATGGGTAATTTTGGGTTTACAAATTTAATAGACTCAAAAGATAATCATGTTTAGTTTTAGGTAACTTTTTATTAAGAATTTTTTAAAATTAGACCAAAATATAAATATTTTGATTTTTGGTCCCCTAAACATATTTTTTTACTAATATTATCTAGATTGATTGTAATTTCATTAAAAAACAAGCTTTTGACAAATATTATTGTATTTACATGTGAAAATATACAACAAATGATTTGTGCAAGATAAGAAACTATTAAAAAAAAATCCTGCCACCAAACCTATGTGCAACAAATATTGTTGTGCTATCATATAAAATAATAATAATTTATTATGCTGCACAACTTTAAAAATGTATTTTTATCTCTGGATCAGCAACTATGGTGAAGGTTGATTTTGTACTTTGAAAACCTATAAGGGAGAATGTACACGTGCTTCAAATATTGAGTAAAACGATTTTGATTTTGGAAAAAGTTAAAACAAAACTCATTATCAAGATTTACAGTTGCGTTATAACTATCATTTTAGGTTTATTTTTCAAGTTTTTCACCTCTGTTGTCCAGAGTTAATTTGAGTGCTTAATAATTATTTGTGTTCAGTGTGACAGTTATATTATGGACTATAATTTTTCTCCCAATTGAATTTTGCCATGTAAAAATTATGGCATAATTTAATTTCTATGCCACCTTGAATGTGTTAGAGCATCTCCAAGAGTCTCAATAAACTCATCTATTTAGTTATTTTAGATAGTTTTTTTTCATTAGAAATTTACTCCAAAAGATTAGCTATTTGCCTAGTTCTTTCCCATAGCCTCATTTGACTGTGAAAAATAGATAGTCAAATGAGAGCTGTGAGAAATAGCTAGCCAGGTGGCTAGACAAATAGCTAGTCAAATAGTTAGTATTTTGGAGTGAATTTTTATGAAAAAAAAAATATCTAGAATAGCTAAAGGAATGGATTTATTGAGACTATTGGAGATGCTCTCATTCCTTGCCATCAAACTTCACGTGAAAATAAGAATTTGACGTGAATACAATTTTTTTTCAACTCTGAATTTCTATTGGTATGGAAAAATTTATGTTTCTACAGTTCTACCCTTATTTAATCATACAAATGAGTTTTTCATTTAGAAAATCCATTTCTAGGTATTGAATTTAGCAAATTTGTTTATAGGATTTGAATTTAGCAAAACCATGATTTTGTTATAATTTTTTGTTCTAAACAATTTTTTTTTTTTTGGTTTAGAGTACTTTCGGTAGAGAATACTTTTTGTTTATGATGTTTTACGCATGATTTAATCAAACAAATGAAGCTTTCATTTAGCAACTTCATTTCTAGGGTTTGAATTTAGCAAATCTTTGATTTTGTCATAATTTTTTGTTTAAAAACAATTTTTTTTTTTTTGGTTTTGGAGTTCTTTCGGTATAGAATAATTTTTGTTTGTGCTGTTGTACACATGATTTAATCATACAAATGAGATTTTTATTTAGCAAATCCATTTCTAGGGTTTGAATTTAGATTTAATTACTTTATAAATATTACATTAGAAGATATATGATGTGATTCAAACCCTCTCCACTTGAAAATATTATATCTAACTACTGAGCCACTAGGTTATTAACATGTGAATAACAAATTTAAATATTTATATATAGATACAAATATAAATGAATATATATATATATATATATATATATATATATATATATATATATATATATATATATATAAGTATACATAAATACATTTAGATATATATACATATATGTAGATATAAAATCTTATATATAAATCGACAAACACGTGTGTGTGTGTGTGTGTGTGTGTGTTTATATGTATATATATATATGTTTGTCAATATACGTGTGTGTTTTTTCATATCTACATATATGTTTATATATCTAAATATATTTATGTATGCTTATATATATATATATATATATATATATATATATATATATTTCTATTTATATTTATCTATGCAAATAAACATTTAGATTTATTATCTGTTCAATAATAACCTTGTGAAATAGACGTGTTCAATTCTCACAATGTCCCCATAATATTTGATTTCTCAATTTCCAAAAAAAAATTTTCAAATTAATTAAATTTATTTTTATTTTTAAATTTCAGAGAGAAAAATTAGGTTGATAATTTTAAATCACCAAAACTTAATTATTTAGTGTACCCCAATCAAACATTTTATACTTGGCGTACTAAAACACAAATCTCCCAATGAAAAAACTCACGTCGAACAGAAGTTTGTTTGACTCCCCGTGCAAGGATCAATTCCTCCCCTGTGACTGTTGGGAGCTTGCACACCCCCGATGGCAGGATTCATGGATTTGTTCAGGTTGCGGAAACTGCTTAAAATAGCAAGTAAAACCTGCTGGAAACACTAATACAAAAACATCCATTATCATCGGTAACTTTTGAGAGCGAGAGAGAGACAAACAAAACTCCATCTGAAAACAAATATATGCCCTTATGTTGGCTAGAAAATGATCCACAACTATTGAAACAGAAGGAACGAAGAGAGTAAACCCAAGCTTAATGTGATGTGAAAGAAATGGAATAAAAAAAAATTACCACGCTAAGTTTGAGGATGGCAAACAACAGCCAGGCATGAACAATCAACATCAATGATCCACATGTTCAATTCTTGAAGCTCCTTCTGAATCAGATGGAAGGCCAACTCATGCGACCAATATACAAATTTTTTCCCTGTTTTGATGGGCAACTGGCTCAAGGCATGGTGGTGGTGGGCAACAATTCTCAATCCTTGTGGCGAGTCATCCACAATCCTTGCTTCAGAACTGTCATGCTCCAGTATCTTCCTCACAATGATGCTGAAATTACTAATTTTGGCAGAAAAAGAAGTCTTACTAAGAAAAGTAAGACCTCGGTTCCACAAATCAGCCCAAGAATTTCGGCCAAAACGGAGGGAACTCCTAGCAAAGAAGATACCCGAGCTATTCCCCATATAGATATTAATTGTCGGATCAACAAATTTGTAAAAAGAAGTATTGTCAATGAAAAGCAGGTTTGCATCAGCCACAAAAATATTATATCTGTATTCCAAACACTTGTCAATTACATAAGAAATTACTAAAAAATCTGTGGCAAGCATTAATTGCGGGTATTGAAAAAATCCTGCAGGTTTATGCACCATAATATTGTGGTAGAGCACATCCATAACAATCACGGGATGTCCTCTTCTAGATAGATCCATTAGAGATTCAGATTGCATGCCCATAAGAACATAGTTCTGGATATTAAGCATCTCTAAGTGGCAGAGCATGTTTCGGACAACACAGGCCGGAGTCTCATGCAAGTTCACCAGCAAAAGGGTCTTCAATTTCTGTGTGGATATCAGAATGGATGGGAGCTCAAAGACACTCCTGATAACTCTTCCAGGAATCACTTCTTGGAAACAGAAATCATACCATTTCAGATCCCCAAGATGAGGCATTCTCAGAAAGTCGGAGCGGATAAAAGTTTGATCGAGCAAGTGTGTGTCTGGGCCAACACTCTTCCCATAACTAACACCAGCATCTCTGTGTGAGATGCTCAGAGCTGTTCGATGCTCAAAATTGGTGTAGATATTAAAATAGCCTCTTGACTGGATGAACTTGATGAACCAAGGGGTCCATATCCTCTCCCCCATCTTGTTGTACCACCTGGTTGTGACCTGAAATAAGATACATCATGTGTGCTATCCCATAAATCTCATAAAGATGAGAATCAAAGGGCTGGTACGAAAGAGAGGTCCACTGGAATACCATTCCATCAAGAAATGGCTTCATTCCCTTATTCTTGTGGATCTCATACCACAGCCGGAATTCTTTCCATGGCTTAGGAAAAAGAATCTGACCCCATGTCCCAACCAATTGATAGAGAAAAAGGTGAGTTTCATTATCCAATTGTATTTTGTTTCCGTGTTTACCTGAAAATTTGCAATTAACAAACAAAACCTTTTTTAATCACAATAAAATATGAAACTTTATTAAAACTTAAAATATTTAAATCATATGCTGGGTATGAAAATATAAAGATACAAAAAGTCTATTGGAACAAATTTCCATGAGAAACACATCAAATATACCAAACATAAATATAAGCATAATTATGTTTTAAACTTTAAGATACTTAAATAGTAAATAATTAGTGATAAAAGAATAAATTAGATAAACCTCCAATCCATATACTTGTGAACAGTGAAAATCACTAAAAGATGGGCTCTATGTAGTAGCTAGCACACGAGTCTTTTAAAATATGTTTGGTGGCAGTATTTTTTGGGAGTTTGGAGGTGAGTGGGGACATAATAGTTTTTGGGGAATACTATTGTAAGGAGAGCATGGGAGCCTCTAAAAATACTGTGTCATATAATTAATGTCTGCAGTGAATATAAAAACTCTCTTTTAAGAGCATCATTGTGATAATTGATTAATTCTTAAAATATATCATTTTCATTTAGACAATAAAACAATATCCAATACAAGAAATAGCAAAATTATTTTTAAATAATATGACAAAGTATTGTGGCACTTCTCAATCAATAATCAATAGTCAAGATGAGGGGTTCATGAGTTGATTTTGTATGGAACTATTAAAATTGATATGATCAAATTTAAATTTTTTAATGAATATTCACTACAAATAAATAAGAAAATAGAAATAATACATATTTTATTAGAATTATTTCTATAGTAATTTATGAGTAACTTACAAAGAAATTAGTCAAAATTATATGATATTATACAATTTTCTTATACCTTACAACAATCAAAATCAATATGAAAAAATTCATTTGCATATATAACTGGATAACCACTACATACCTAAAACACCATTACATAGGCTTTGGGGTGTCAAACAGGCCTGGTGCCCAGGCACAGCATTTGGCCCGGCCCAGTTCAACAATGCTTGGCCCAATGACAGTCCAAAACCATGACTCAGGTCTAGCCAGCATGAGCTGTGCCTCGTGCCGGGCCAAACACAATCCGTGTACCTGACCCGACAGCACAATTAACCAGCATGGGTGACAGCCAACCCCTCACGGCCTCATGAATCGAATTTAATAAAAAAAAATCAACCACCGCATCATGAGGCAATTGATTTTTTAAAAAATAATCAGTCACGTTACCAATTATAATTGATCAGTTCATAAGCTGGACACCCATCAACCATCGACTCGTGATCGTGCCACAGTTGGCCTTTCAGCATGGTCGAGCATGGCCATGCCACCACTCACCGTTCTGTATGATCAGGTACGACTGTGCCACAGTTCACTATACAGCATTGTCAGGCATGGCATTGCACTTGACCATGCCCACTGTGCGATGTTAGGCCAATGAATTTATCTATATCATGCATGGCACAACACGAGAATTTATCCATATCATGCATGGCACAACACGAGAATTTATCCATATCATGCATGACACAACACAGTGGCATGGCCGTGCCTTGAAAAAATGGGTTATGACGGTACAACACAACTCATTTGACACCTCTACATAGGTTATGCAAAACCAATTCAAATAGTTTATTATTTTGCCAAAAAATAATAAAAACAAATTAATGATTCAAATTTGATTGCACAAAATAAAAAAATATTTGAAAAAATTGGTTTATGGCTAACAAAAGAATTTACACTATGAAGTTAAATATTTAATATTAGTAAATCTTCATTTATTATTATGGCACAAAGGGGCATACAACAAGGTTATATTAAAGTATGATGGATCTTAATACATTCTGAAAATGATTAATATTATCTCATATTAACTTAATTTATCTCAAAAAACTTAAATTATATCTAATTTTCATATAAACATGTTGAAATCATTCCATGATAATCAAAATTATCAAACACGAAACAAGCTACACAGAGTGTCAATATGAGTGAAAGTCTTCTATGAGAAGATTATAAAAACTATTTTGGCAAAATAAATCATGAAACAAAAAATTATATATTGAAACAAAAACACTTAATAAAATATAATGAATTATCAAATAGCGAAGCTAATTGAGAACTCTTTAATGCATTATTATAATTCAAAAAATAAATTTTCATAATAAAAATTCAATGAAAGCATTAGCGAGATAGATGAGAAAAAGTAACATGACCCAATAAAATTTCAACAAATATCATAATATAGAATAATTTTATAAAAATTTCTAGAAAGATATAAAAGAACCTATAATATTATAGATAATTTTTGATAGTTTAACAAATTTCCAACTAAATTTTAGGAGATTCCAAAGTAAAAGATCTCCCATTCTAAAATATTTTAGAAATTTCTATTATAATTAGATCATAACATATAACATAATATTGCTTATTGGTGAAGATGAGCTTCCACTACAAAAGAAATCGTTCATCATTATTATACACTCAAAAAAATTTAAATTTTATTTGTAATATATTTCCTCCTTATAAGTTTTTCTCATTCATGTTATTGAGAATGAATATCATGACCCATTAAATTTTCAAAAATATAATAATGCGACTAATTTTATGAAGATTTCTAGAATGATCTAAAAGAATATAAAATATTATAAATAATTATAGATAATTAGAGAAATTTCCAATTGAATTCTAAGAGATTACAAAGAAATAAAGATCTCTCATTCTAGAATACTCAAAAATTTTTATTATAATTAGATCATAACATATAATATAATATAATATAAAATTGTTCATTGGTGAAGATGAGCTTTTACTTACACAAAAAATCACTTTAAAAATTTTAAATTTTATTTATAATATATTTTCTCCTCATACGTATGTCTCATTTATGCTAAACTTGTATATAAGATCTAATGAGTGTAACTCTCATAAAAGACAAGAATAAACTAACTTAGATCATTATAAAAAAGAATTTGCTAATCTAGAACCACACATATAACACTAAAACTTATAATCCATGAAACCAACACATCAAGTGAAGTCATGGCACAGGCATGGGCAACTCATGAGCCACACCTTTAAGCCCGACACAACTTGTTCTTTTTGGGCCATGTTGTTCACACCACTCTGAGAATCAAGTTGTCATGTGAATTTGAACCCTCCAGCCTATTGGGCATCTCTAGTTGAGACTAACTCATTATCTTCACTTGCACCATGAGAAATTCTTTGATAACTTATTTTTACTTCAAATTTAATGTTGGAAATATATATGCACTAGTTTGAAAAGACGGTTGAGCTGGATTATTTTTACTCTTATTATACAAAGACAGTTATTTATGGGAAATGTTTTATAATTTTGATGTTTGAACTATCATTGAAGATATTTCACTGTTGGTTACTAGGATCCAGGATTCCAAGTTTAATTACACACCTCTAAAGCTGAACTAGGCAACTCATATTGTGGAATGAAAGTCAAATCCTGATTATTTGAACAATGATCCTTCTCTTACTCAGATTTGGCTTCGAAATAAACTCAAAAAAAAAAAAAAAAGAACAGATAAGATGTGCTTAGCACAATTCATCCGAAAAAAAAATGATACAAAACCAATAAACGACAGAAAGGATTACCTGGAACAAACCTGGGACGCTGAAGTGAAGCACCATATATTGAAGCGCTAGAGTGGTGAGCATCGTAATAATAGGTAAGAATCAATTGTTTTCCAAATGTATAAAAAAAAGGAGAAACCTCCATATCATCCTCCGCAACAAACACAAATTCATTATCTGAAGCTGGCCACCAAGCCTCCACCCACTGAGCTTGTAAACCAACATTTTCAGAGCGGTAATGAACCACCTTGTCCCCGTGAATCCAATCAAACAGATCAACAAACTCCAGTATCCTGCGTGACTCCTCTAGTTTCTGGTCCACAACAATCATTGAATCATTGGTACGCGCAAAATGATCGATGTAGATATGAAGCTTGATTGGATCACCATCGTAATCAGCATTGACAAGAGAACTCAGGCAGCGGGTGAGAGAGTGTAAGCGATCGAAAGCTAGAACTTTGATTAGAAAGGCGAATTGAGGAATGATAGATTCGTTCTTGGGTGGGAGAATGCCATTGGACTTAGAGAATGTTGCAGACGGGCCAGGCAAAGAGGAACGAAAGTACGAAAAGAAGAATAGCGCTGAGAGGGGGATGAGCAACAGACAGTATTTCTTTGGGATACCTAAAGTCCTCATTTAGTTTGAAAAAGGCAACAGAACTGTATTGTATCCTTGCCGTTCCACATTCAATTCGAAGATAACTTTTTTTTTTTTTGATAAATAATAAAATTCAATTAAATTCTAATACAATTTCAAACTGTAACACTCATTTTTAAATACAATATAAATTTCCATTTTAATCTTCCTAAAAATAAAATCTACATCCATAAATTTGTCTTCATGCAATCTTATATTTCTTTTTCTCCAAATATGATATATTACCGCTGCTAAAATAACTTTTCGTATTGTATTCTTTGGCATGTTGACTAAGTATTTACTTTGTACACCTTTGAGGGTGTCGAGGATAGAATGCATGTCATCTGACATATCTGTCTAGTACTTAAGATTATCCAAGATATACTTCATGTAAGGGCAATTGAAGAAGAGGTGCTTCGTCAATTCCATCTCCGAACTAAATTCACACTTAAAATTACTTGGGCATGAAAACTACTGGCCCATAATAGATAGATTTTCATATCTTGCAATCCACATAAAAGTGGCATGCTTAGAAATACATTTGTGCATCCAAATAGTGCTCGCCTATGTATCTTTTTCTTCATCCATACCCATTAGAAATTTGTATGCATTAGAAGTGATTTTCCTAGTATCTCCCTAATTATTGAGTTTTTTGCATACTTGTTCAATGATACCATATTTTTTAATTAAGATGTCTCTAACTAAAATTAGGGACTTCCAAATAGATGGATCATCTTTAGAAATATTATAATTCCAAATATTTTAAGAATTGAGATAAGAATAATGGATATCAAACTTTATTACATCATGACAGCTCCTGCCAGGCAGCTCCCTACTGAGTAGCTCCCTCCCGGGCATCTAGAGACCAGGATCAATGTTTCCATGGTCAAGGGTTCTGCTTAATAACATAGAACACAAACTCATGATTTTGCCTAGTTGTTGATGGCCTAGTCCCATCCAGGCCTGGCCCCTAGGTGTCCATGCTTGGAGGAAGCTTCCTTTGGATCCCAATGGACTACCTCGCTCCAAGCTTACATCACATATGGGGGATATCGAGGCCATTAAGGTCTGCCCCCATCGATAATATTATTTGTTATTTTTTAAATATTTTTTATCTCCCTCTTATTTCCACTATATATACATTTCATTCCAAATAATTATTTTTATCAAATAATCTATATTTATCAAATTCTATGTTTAAAATCTCTACTAACATCTTAATTTAATTTTCTATTTTTTTTTTCTCACAAATGATTATGCCTCAAAGTTGATTGATTACTTTATTTTTTTTCTATTTCAACTATATTTGAAATGAATGATCAATAAATTAAGAAATATAGATTACTCATATATAATCCAATGATTACGTCTCAAAGTTGAGAACTTTCGACACTTAAAGTTTACAACAAAAACCTTGAGGATAAAGTGAAGTAGTGCAACAAGTATGCAAATCATGTTTATTTCCATGTCGAGCAAAAAAAAAAAACATTTAGGCTAATGTGAAGTAGTGCATTGCATGCAAATAATGTTTATCCCAAAATCAAATATATATATATCAACAATATCAAATCATGTTGGGTGTATTTCCATGTCGAACAAAAAAAAAGAAGTCCAAGAGAAAAAGTTAAAATTTGTTAAGTGTAAATTTTATAAAAAAATATGTATATTGCAAAAGAGAATAAAGAATATTCTACATAATATATTTGTAAATTTGTTAAGTGTATGTAAATTTGTTAATACACTTAACAAAAAAGTATGTGTATAAATGAAACTCAATATTTGTTAAGTGTATAGTATAATTAATTTGTTAATACACTTAACAAAAAAGTATATAAAAAAAGTATGTATTTAGTATGTATAATACACTATAACAAAAAAGTATGTAAATTTGTTAAGTGTATTACAAATGGAACTCAATATTTAATTACTAGTGGTAAAAAATATTCTACATAATATATCTGCATCAGAAAATAAAGAAATACACAAATTAAAGAATATGAATTGATTAATCTAAATGCAAGTAGAGAGTATAATATATATAGCATAAGAAGGATTATTTGTTATTATTTACAAGGCATCTTTTGAACTATTCTAAATGCAAGCATAGGGGATGTTCCTATTTACAAGGCTCATATTATATAACTCCTTTTGAATGATTCTTGTGTGATGTGTCAACTAAATTTAATTGATATTTGGTTTCTATTGGAGGGTCTTGGGTACCAAAGAAGGAACACCTTTATCATGCCCCCACAAAATAGTGTTTTCATTGGAGACACCAAGCTTGGAACGTAACCATTGAAGTGGCATAGTAAGAAGCAGCTTGGTTACAATATCAGCAAGTTGATCCTTAGAAGATATGTGAGAAATGATGAAGGAGCCAGGAGCAACATAATCACAAACATAGTGATAATCAAGTACAATGTATTTCATACGTAAATGAAAAATTGGATTGGTGGAGAGATATGTAGCACTAATGTTATCAAAGAATAGTTGTGGAGGAGAACATCAAACATGGCCTCCATAGAAGTTCTAACAACCATCTTTTTCTTTTGAAAACATTAAGAAATAGCATTATCCCCAAGGTAGACTATGTACGTTGAAATAGGTGTGAAATCAAAAATAGTTGCCCACCCAATCAGCATCGATGAAGGAAGTAAGGTGAAGTGATTGGTCATGCTTAAGAAAGAGACCATGATGCAAAGTGACTTTGAGATAATGAAGCACATGTTTTTTGTGTGAGAAGTATGTGGTGAAGTTTTAAGATGTTGAATTCCTAGATTACATAAGAAATCTTTTAAGTGTAATATATTAACTATCACCATTAGAATAAATAGAGATAATAGGTTGATTAAAAAACATTTCAGCAATAATTTTGAATTGAAAAAAAAAATAGTGAAGACATCATATTTTAAGCATTAAGGATAAAATCATACATATTTGGTAAAATGATGAACAAAAATAATGTAATAAATATGATTAGTAATAGATTCAATTGGAGATGGTCCCCAAAGATCAATGTAAATCAAATCAAGAGGACCTTGACTTTCCAAAGTAGATTTACCAAAGGGTAAATGATGACTTTTATTACATAAATATGAAGTACAAACAAAATCAGAGGAGCATGAAAAAGATAATGAAACTAGGCTAAGATTAGCATGTTATTTATTATTTAAAAGGAATGGTGACCAAGATGACCATGCTAGGTAGTTGGAGAAATAGCTTATAAAATACTAGTAGAGAAAGCAACACAAGAATGTTTGGTTGCATAGTCAGCCACTGGTCATTCATAAAGATCATGTTGATTATTTCTAAGGAACAAAATATGTTTGGTTGCATAGTCAACCAAACATAAGGATATTTAGCTGCATAGTTAGCCACTGGTCATTCATAGAGATCATAGTCAAGCACTGGTCATTCATGAAGATCATAGTCAGCCACTGGTCATTCATAGAGATCATAGTTAGCCACTGGCCATTTGTAAGCCCTTGACAACAAAATATGAAGGAAAAAAATTCAATGGATAAATTATTAGAATGACAAAATTGAGAAATATAAATGAGAACTTTAGATGTACATATTGGAAATAAACTTTAGATAAAATAAAAGAATGTGAGAATGAAGTAGAACTAGTATGTCTGATAATTCAAACTTGAATTATCACCAGTAATTATATCATCAGGACCTTCATAAGGTTGATGTATAAATAAATTGGAAAGATGAGAGAGATGGTGTGAGGTGCCTGAGTCTAGGATTTATGGAGGATGAGCAGAGGATGATATGGTTGCATGATGAGCAAATAGACATTGAGGATATAGCTATTAGAAAAGTTTGAAAAAATGGGTATCGCCATCAACACGTTTTTCATAGCATTGGCAAACAACAAAGTCTGGAGGGATAAATGTGGAGAAAGAAGGTTTTGATAGTAATGATGATTTTGGCTGGGATAGGGTGGAAAGTAGACTAGCTGAGGGAGAGAAGGATTGGTATTTAGAAAAATGAGGTAATGGAATGGTAAGTTTGGTAAAACTGACTATAGGTGGAATATGAAAAAAATTTGAATTTATCATCATGAAAAAAGAATATTTCATGGTTAATGATCTTATCAAATAATTCTTCAGATGGTATTATTGAATCATGAGTGTGGATAGCAGTAATAAGTTCATTATAGACAGTTCCAATAATATGAGTAGCATAAACAAGAAAGTAAGCATCATTAAAAGGATAACCAAGAAGAATGAGTTCATCAAGAATTTATTTGATTGAAATAAAGGAAGTCATTGATAGAGAGATCACCTCGAGTGATCATGGTTAACTTATCTCTGAGATAAATGATAAAGTAAGCTGAATGTATAGCAAAGAGGCATGATAAATGAGTTCAAGCATCATTACTAGAGGTTGTAGAGGAGACAAGTGGAACAACATAAACTTAAGGAACCGAGAATAGCATAGAGGATGAATTGATCTTGACGGTGCCAAGTAATACCGACTGGATTGGGAAGCTGTACGCCATCTTGAAGAATAGTGGAGAGGAAACACATATATGTACCATCGAGGTGGCAAAGAAGATCCAAACCAAAGAAGAGGGTAGTGAATTAAGCTTTTCAAGAAAAGTGGTTAAATTTAGTGCGTTTTAGGAGAAGTTGATTGCAAGATTGATTGTGATGGGAGATATTGAAGTAGTGACAAAAGTGACAACAGTAGTGGAAGAATCAAAATCCATGAAAAAAAAACTTATTGGAGATATTATCCCTTCAATCGCATAAAAACAATACACAAAATAAAGAATATGAATTAATTAATCTAAATGCAAGGAGAGATATACAATATATATAGCATAAGAATGATTGATTGTTCCTATTTACAAGGCACCTTTTGAACTATTCTAAATGCACATGGAAAGGATGTTATTCCTATTTACAAGGCTCATATTATGCTTCTTTTGAATGATTCTTGTGTGAGGTGCCAACCAAGTTTAATTGATATTATGTTTTTATTTGAAGGTTTTGTAGTGACAAAGAAGGAACACTTTATCAGAGAATTCATACAAAGCACTTTTAGGTTTAACTTTGTTAGTTTAGTATGTAAATTTTCATATTATTTAATGGTAGTCAAATAATCTATAGCATATTTATTTCATTACATAGTATCACTTTTTAATTGTTATGAGTTTAATTTTTATAAAAAAATAGAGTCAAAGAATTTTTTGTTTCCTTAATTATAAATGTTACTAAAAATATAACAAGAAATATTATGTTATATCTTAGGGTGCTCGGTCGAGCACAACATGACCCTCATCCATGTGGCATGTTGGGTTTGATAGGATAACCCATGACCCCCCATAACATTGCCCCCTTGCATGCTAGATCCCTTTCCAAATATGATCCTACCAATTTGTGTTGATATCTGAGTTATTTTGACACAACTTACCATCACTCGTGCATAAGCAAGACACATGGACATTGCCTACTAGTTCATGCCAGAATCAAAGTCATTCTAAATCAAACTAGTACTTCCATCATGTTCAAAGGTTGCTCGGTTCATGTCAATGACGGTTGGCGGGCCTCCAAATTCATTTTTTCACGCTCTTTAATTTATTATTGGTGATGAAATATATGTAAAAGTGTTAGATCAAACCTCGTGGACATTTCCCTGAAATTTGGAGTGTTTTCATCTTAGTTTTTTACGGTCCCTAAGCTTGTTTTTCTCTTCGACCACATTCTCGTCGGGTTCTCCCAAGCATGGAAAAGTCTCGATATTCTTTATATGGGGTGTCAGGGAGTTCTCGAGGCCTCGAGTTTTGCAGCGTCCCATCTTCGAGATTTCTTGGTATAGTCGTGGGCTCGATGTAATATTGTGGGCGATATGATTACTGTCATTGCTCTCGGTGTGAGTTGTCATTGGTTGCCTCTCCCAAGTTGGTTTTTCCTGAATATCACGAGCTTAGCTGTTTAAATTGCAAGTGCATGTTTGATGGGTATTGGCTGTCCCTCCCGCCTGAATTTTTTTTCCAAGTCTCGGAGTTCTTCTGAATGTAGAATCTCGACATTTTGAAGGAGCCAGGCCTGCTGTCTCCTCAGCCCGCGTGCCGCTCCCTCTCTTGGAATGAATTCTAGTTCTTGTTTTCATACCATATCGATTACACTGGCGGATAGCATTGTGCAAGATGTGGTGGGAATTATTGCTCGTGTTGGTTGGTCTATTTATGCCCGAGTTGTCCATCATTCTGATTCTCTTAGTGCGATTTGGTCGTTATCATGCATAGTTTCATCTTTTATATGCGAATGGAATGCTCGGTATAGCCCTTGTTGATGATATTGCCTGGGATAGTGGCTTGTAATTTCCAAAAGGAATAATAATTCTAGAATATCCGGTGTATTAAATTTCGGTCATGTTGAAATGAATGTTCCAAGGTTGCTCGATTCATGTCGATGATGGTTGGCAGGCCTCCAAATTTGTTTTTACACGCTCTTTAATTTATTATTATTGATGAAATATATGTAAAAGTATTAGATCAAATCTCGTGGGTATTTCCCTGAAATTTGGAGTGTTTTTCTCTAAGTTTTTTACGGTCACTGAGCTAGTTTTCCTCTTCGACTACATTCTCGTTGGGTTCTCCCAAGCCTGGAAAAGTCACGATATTCTTTATATGGGGTCTCAGCGAGTTCTCGAGGCCTCGAGTTTTGCGCCATCCCATCTTCGAGATTTCCTGGTGTAGTCGTGGGCTTGATGTAATATTGTGGGAGATATGATTATTATCATTGCTCTCGGTGTGAGTTTTCATCGGTTGCCTCCCCCAAGTTGGTTTTTCCTGAACATCTCGAGCTTAGTTGTTTAAACTGCAAGTGCATGTTTGATGGGTATTGGCTGTCCCTCCCACCTGAATTTTTTTCCATGTCTCAAAGTTTTTCTGAATGTAGAATCTCGACATTTTAAAAGAGCCGGGCCCGTGGTCTCCTCAGCCTGGGTGCCGCTCCCTCTCTTGGAATGAATTCTAGTTCTTGTTTTTCATGTCATATCGGTTGCACTAGCAGATAGTATTGTGCAAGATGCAGTGGGAATTATTGCTCATCTTGGTCGGTCGGTCTGTGCCCGAGTTGTCAACCATCTTGATTCACTCGGTATGATTTGTTGGTTGTCATGCACAGTTTAATATTTTATATGCGAAAGAAATACTCGGTATAGCCCTTATTAATGATATTGTCTAGGATGGTGGCTTGTAATTTTTAAAAGGAATAATAGTTATGGAATATACGTAGTATTAAATTTTGGTCATGGTGAAATGAATATTCAAAGGTTGCTTGGTTAATGTCGGTGACGGTTGGTGGGCCTCCAAATTCATTTTTTCATGGTCTTTAATTTATTAATGTTGATGAAATGCATGTAAAAGTGTTAGATCAAACCCCGTGGGCGTTTCCCTGAAATTTGGTGCATTTTCTCTAAGTTTTTTACGGTCCCTGAGCTTGTTTTTCTATTCGACCACATTCTCGTCGAGTTCTCCCAAGCCTGGAAAAGTATCGATATTTTTTATATGGGGTGTCAGCGAGTTCTCGAGGCCTCGAGTTTAGTGCCGTCCCATCTTCGAGATTTTCCGGTGCACTCGTGGTCTCGATGTAATATTGTGTGCGATATGATTATTGTCATTGCTCTCGGTGTGAGTTTTCATTGGTTGCCTACCCCAAGTTGGTTTTTCCTGAATATCCCGAGCTTAGCTGTTTAAACTACAAGTGCATGTTTGATGGGTATTGGCTGTCCCTCTCCCTTGAATTTTTCTCTAATTGTCGGAGTTCTTCTAAATGTAGAATCTCAACATTTTGAAGGAGCCGAGCTCGTGGTCTCCACGGCCCGCGTGCCGCTCCCTCTCTTGGAAAGTTCTTGTTTTCATGGTGTATTGGTTGCACTGGCGGATAGCATTGTGCAAGATGCGGTGTGAATTATTGCTCATGTTGGTTGGTTGGTTTGTGCCTGAGTTGTCTATCATCATGATTCCCTCGGTGCGATTTGGTGATTATCATGCATAGTTTCATCTTTTATATGCGAATGGAATGCTCGGTATAGCACTTATTGATGATATTTCACTGGGACAGTGGCTTGTAATTTTCAAAAGGAATAATAGTTCTGGAATATACGGGGTATTCAATTTCGGTCATGGTGAAACGAATGTTCAAAGGTTGCTCAGTTCATGTTGATGACGGTTGGCGAACCCCCAAATTCATTTTTTCACGGTCTTTAATTTATTGTTGTTGATGAAATACATGTAAAAGTGTTAGATCAAACCCCGCGGGCATTTCCCTGAAATTTGGAGTGTTTTCCTCTAAGTTTTTTACGGTCCATGAGCTTGTTTTCCTCTTCGACCACATTCTCGTCGGATCATCTAGAGCCTGGAAATGTCTCTAAATTATTTGTATCGGGTTATCTTTTTATTTATTTTTGGACCTATCTTTTTATATATTTATTTATTTATCTATCTGTCTATCTATATTTCTATCAATCTGTCATTTCTATCTAACTATCTATCTATTTGTATATTTGTCTATCTATTTATCTTTCTGTCTATATGTCTATCTCTATCTTTTTATTTTATAACTATCTATATTTTTATTGTCTATTTTTGTATGAGTCTATATCTCTATTTGTCCATTTATCTATCTATCAATATGTCTATCTATCAATATGTCTATCTATCAATCTATCTATCGATCTAAATGTATATTTGTCTATGTATATATATAAACACACACACACACACACATATGTGTGTGTGTGTGTGTGTGTTTTTTTTTATTTATCTATTTATTTATCCATCTTTCTATCTAACTTTCAATCGATCTATTTGTCTATCTCTCTATTTATTTGTGTATATGTGTATCTATTTATATGTCTATTTGTGTATCTTTCTTTATTTGTTTCTATTAATTTCTCTTTCTGTCTTTCTCTCTATCTTTATACCATTCTATTTCTCTCTATTTATCTATGTGTCAATCATACAATCTTTTTATCTGTCTATTAATATATATTTTTATCTATATGTCTTCCTATCTATCTATATTTCTTTCTATCAATTTTCCATTCACTCTATCTATCTATCTAAAAATCACTCTATCTATATATCCATCTATCTATCTAAATATCCACCCATCCCTATCTCTGTATGTATGTCTCTTTGTCTATTTATCTATTTATCTTTCTTTCTATCTAACTATTTCATTATTTCTGTCTCTTCTATCTATCTTTTTATCTTTATATAATTCTATTTGTCTATCTATGTATCTATAAATCCATCTATATTTTTATCTATCTATCGATCTATTTATCTTTTTTTATATCTATCTATCTGTCTAGGTTTGTATCTATCAATGTCTATAACTTTTTATCTGTCTATCTGAATATTTGTCTATCTATCTAGTTGTCTATATATATATATATATATCTGTATCTCTTTCTATATGTCTATCTATATTTATAACTATTATATCTTTATATCTATCTATTTTTTATCTATTTATCTATCTATCAATATTTCTATCAATCTATATATCTATCATTCATTCTATGTCTATTTATAAATTTGTCTATCTATTTGTTAATCTTTCTTTTTTAGTTTCTATCTATTTCTCTATTAGTTTTTCTCTCTATCTTAATATATTTCTATCTATATATCTATATAAATTTATCTGTCTATCAATTTATCTATCTGTCTATTTGTACATCTTGATATTTGTCGATCTATGTATCTATCAATTTGACTATCTATCCTTCTAAATACCTAACTATTTGTTTATAGATCTATGTATATATCTTTCAATCAATCTATCTGTCTATCAATCTAATGTTTTGTCGATCTGTCTATCTATCTAAATTTCGATCTATCTCGATGTCTATTTATTTATTATCTATCTATATTTGTATCTATCAATTTGTCAAATTGTAAATCAATCTATCTATTTGTTTACCTATCTATCTATCTCTCTATGTGTCTATCTATCTATTTAAAAATTTCTTAATCTATCTATCTCTTTATATCTCTATCTATCTATCATTATTTATATATATTTATCTATCTATCTGTCTCTCTATCTATTTATCTATTTGTATATCCGTCTATCTATTATTCTATCTATCTAATAATTGATTATCTGTCTATCTATCTATCAATCTTAATATCAAGTTATCTATTTATCTATCAATTTATCTATTTGTTAATCTATCTATTTATCTATCTTTTTACATTTCCATCTGTCTATCTATTTAGCTATCTATATGTCTATTTATATTTCTATCTATTTGTCTATCTGTCAATTTTTCTAGTTCTCTATATGTCTATCTATCTATCTTTGTATATTTGTATCTATTTGTCTATCTATCATTCTATATATCTATTATTTTGCCTATCTATATGTCTATCTATATATCTCTCAATCTATCAATCTATCATTCTTTCTATATATCTTTCTGTCTATTTATATATTTGTCTGACTTTCTATCTATATGTCTATCTGTCTATCTTTATATCTTTCAATTTGTCAAACTATTTATCTTTTTATTGTTAATCTATATGTGTTTATATGTCTATTTTTCTATTTGTATATCTATCTATATGTTGATCTATCTTTCTATCTATATGTCTGTCTGTCTAATCGTCGATCTTTCTATATGTGTATTTAACTATCTATCTATTTGTCTGTCTATCTATCTATTTGTCTACTTGTCAAACTGTCTAACTGTCTATTTGTCTATTTGTGTATCTATCTATTTGTCTATGTGTAAATTTTCCTAATTGCCTATCTGTCTATCTATCTTTCTATCTATCTTTTTATATGTCTATTTGTCTATCTCTCTACCTATTTATCTATTTATCTGTCTATTTGTATATATATCTTTCTACTTATCTATCTTAATATTTGTCTATATGTCTAACTATCAATCTATCTATCTTTCTATAAGTCTATCTATCTCTCTATCTATGCGTCTTTATAATCTTTTTGTTTATTTATCTATCCGTCTATTTGTCTATTTGTCTATCTACATATCAATCAATCAATCTATCTATTAAATCTATCTATTTCTCTATCTTTGTATCTATCTATCTATCTATGCGACTATTTATTTATTTGTTTATCTGTCTATTTGTCTATTTGTCTATCTATATATTTGCCTATCTAACTATTTATCTATCTACCCATCTATCTACCTATCTATTTATTTATCTGTCTGTCTATTTGTTTATCTATCTTGTTTGATCATTCTATCTGTCTATATGTCTTCCCATCTATCTGTCTATCTATTTATCTATGTATTTATTTATTTATCTGTTTGTGTATATATATATATATATATATATATATATCTAACTATTTATCAATCTTTCTATCTATCATCTTTCTATTTTTTTATCTATCTGTCTATCTTTTGATTTATCTATCTCTTTATTAGTATTTCTAGCTAACTATTTATTTATTTATTTATTTGTGTATATATATATGACTATCTATATGTCTATTTGTCTATCTATCTATCTATATTTTAATATATTTAACTATGTATCTTTCTAATTGTCTATCTGTCAATCTATTTATTTATAAATCTATTTATCTATATATTTGTGTCTCTATCTATTTGTCTTTCTATTTTTATATCTTTTTATCTATCTTTCTATCTGTCTATTTATTTATCTACCCATACATCTCTATCTATTTATTTACCTATCTATCTATCTTTTTGTCTATATGTCTATCTATTTTTCTAACTATCTGTCTATCCATCAATCTATATTTATATCTATTTATCTATCTATTAATTAATCTATCTATCTAACTATGTATCAATCTATATATCCATCTATCTAAAAATATGTCTATCTATCTATCTATGTATATATCTATTAATCAAACTATATTATGTCTATTTATCTATCTTTCTTTCACTCTATCTATCTATCTATCTGATAATATATATAACTGTCTATCTATCTATCTATATGTCTATTTATATTTCTATATATTTATCTATATGTCAAACTCTCAATCTGTCTATCTATATATCTCTCTATTTGTCTATCTGTCTATCTATTTATCTATCTATTTGTCTATATGTCTATCAATCATTCTGTTTATTTGTCTATCTATTATTCTATTTGTTTATATGTCTATCTACCTATATGTCTATCTATCTACCCATCTATTTATCTTTTTTGTCAATCAATCATTTTCTCTATCTATTTATCTATCTAACTATTTACCTATCTAGCTATATACTTGTCTACCTCTCTACCTATCTAACTATCTACCAGTCTACTTATCTCAGTCAATATGTCTATATGTATATTTGTCTAACTGTCTATCTGTCTATCTGTTTAACTATCTATCTATCTATTTGTCTATCTATCTATCTGCCTATCTATATATCTATCTATCTATCAATATATCTATCTTATTATCTATCTATTTGTCAATCTATCTATATGTATATATGTCTATATGTTTATCTATCAATCTATCGATCTATTTGTCTATCTATCTATCTATCTACCAATCTATCTATTTGTCTATTTGTCTATCTGTATATATATATATATATATATATATCTATCTATTTGTCTATATATATATATATATATCTATCTATCTATCTATCTATTTGTCTATTTATTTAGTCTATCTACCAATCTGTCTAACTATCTATATGTCTATTTATTATATATATATATATATATATATCAATCAATTTGTCCATATGTCTATCTGTCTATGTATCTATGTATCTATTTATCTATTTGTCTATATGTTTATCTATTTATCTATCTATCTATCTATCTGCATGTCTCTTTGTCTATCTTTCATTCTATCTTTCTATATTTCTATCAATCTATCTTTCAAACTGTCTATTTTTATATCTATTTATGTGTATATATGTTTATCTGTCTATCTATCTATCTATCTACCTATATATCTATATGTTAATTTATCAACCTCTCTAACTATCTTTTTGTCTATCTATATGTCTATCTATATATTTTCTTATCTATCTATCTATCTGTCTAATTGTCTATTTTTCTAACAATCTACCAATCTACTTGTCTACCTGTCTAGGTATCAAAATGTCGATCTATGTATCTATCTATCTTCTGTCTGTCAATTTGTCTATATATCTATCTATCTATTTATCTTACTGTCTATCTACCTATCTCTCTATTTGTCTGATTATCAATCTATTTATATGTCAATCAATCTATCTGACTATCTATTTATCTCTTTATATGTTTATATGTCTATATGTTTATCTATCTTTTATCTTTCTATCTATCTATCTATCTATTAATCTATCTAACTATTTATGTATCTCTCTATCTGTATATCGTTCTATCTTTTTATCTATCTATCTATCTGTCTCTTTATCGATGTATCTATCTTTTTATCTATCTATCTATCTATTTATCAGTATATATATCTGTCTATATGTCTATTTGTCTATCTGTTTATCTATCTATATTTCAATATATTTAACTATCTATCTATCTAATTGACTATCTATCTATCTATCTATAAAATTTGTCAATCTATCTATCTGTGACTCTATCTATATGTCTTTCTATCTTTATATCTTTCTATCTATCTGTCTATTTGTCTATGTATCTATCTTCCTACATATGTTTCTGTTTATCTGTCTACATGTCTATCTATCTTTTTGTCTATCTATCTATCTTTCTATCTATCTATTTTTCTGACTATCTATCTATCTATCTATTACTCAATATGGTTAACTATCTAACTATGTACCAATATATCTATCTGAAGATCTATCTATCTCTCTATCTGTCTTTCTATTTAATAATTAATCAATCTATCTGTCTATCTATTTATTACTCTATTTATCTATTTGATAATCTATCTATCTATCTGCCAATATATCAATCTGTATATCTCTCAAAATATCTATATGTCTATTTGTCGGTTATCTATTTATCAATCTATCTATTTACCTATATGTCTATTTGTCAGTTATCTATTTGTCAATCTATCTATCTACCTATATGTCTATCTATCTACCCATCTATCTGTCTTTTATATCTATCTATTTATTTCTCTATCTGTCTATCTATCTTTTTATATATCTTTCTATCTACATGTTTACTATTATCTC
>JAREIK010003198.1:781182-1033963 GCA_029783825.1 Sapria himalayana | reverse complement strand
TAACTATCTATATATCTATTTGTCTATCTATCTATCTATCTTTTTATCTATCTTTATATTTGTCTATTTGTCTATCTATATATCTATTTGTCTGTCTATTTTTTTCTCTGTATATCTACCTATTCATATGCATCTATCTATCTATCTAATTGTCTATCTATCTATTTATTTTTCGGTCTATCTGTCTATCTATCGATCCATCCATCTATCTGTCTATCTATCTATTTATCTAATTATTTATCTATCATTCTATCTATCTATAAATTTCTCTCGCTATCTAT
Source organism: Sapria himalayana (assembly GCA_029783825.1). Classification (NCBI taxonomy): domain Eukaryota; kingdom Viridiplantae; phylum Streptophyta; class Magnoliopsida; order Malpighiales; family Rafflesiaceae; genus Sapria; species Sapria himalayana. The sequence goes on along the minus strand of JAREIK010003198.1, from coordinate 1,033,682 downwards.
CTATCTATCTATATATCTATCTTTTTATCTATTTTTCTATTTATTTATCTGACTATCTCTCTATATATCTGTCTATCTATTAATCTGTCAATAAATCTATCTGTCTATCTATCTATCGCTTTGTCTATTTATATATCGATTTATCTATTTATTTGTCTATCTATCTATCTATTTGTTTGTATGTCTATATATTTTTATGTAATATCTATCTATCAATCAATCTATCTATCTATCTATTTATATATCTATCAATATGTCTGTCTGTTTGTCTATTTATCTATCTATATATCTGTCTATGTATCTATCTATTTATCTATCTACACTACAAGAAAATGCTATTGAAATTTTGTTAGAGAAATAATCCCCAGCTAATTTGCGAGGGATTAGCTAGGGAATTGCAAGAAATATTAGATTTTATGTTTAATTAAAATTTTGCAACAGATTAGAGATTAAAATTTTTGATTGAAAAATGTTCCTACTTAATATTATCGTATATTTTCACACAAAAATAGTGGTAATTTTAGCAACGTCTTTAAGGATGGATTTTCCCCAATTAATTAGATCGAGACAAAATCCGTCACTAAATAATTATCTGAGAAATATTTTTTATTATTATTTTTAAATTGTAAGCGATTAGTCCTTAAATAAAAATTTTAACAAAATATATGCATTTAGCTAGGTAATTTTCCCTAGCTATTTGGGCTAGGAATTATTTTCATCGCCAATCTATACTGATTTAATTTATTATATATATATATATATATATATATATATTATTTTATTATTTGATGTAATTTTGTATATAGATGGTTTTTCATGGACTATGGATGTGGGATCCTTGAAACACAACTTCTCCTCATATAATTATAAAAAACTGATATTACAAATAAATAATTCAAAAATATATAAATATGAATAAAAATATATATTAATAAAGAATAAATTATATATTTTAATGATTATAAAATTATAAAAAAAAGTATACAAAAAATTTTTCTAATAATTTTTAATTATGAAATTTTAATATTTGTATTAAATAAATATTAAATGATTAATTCTATAATTATAATAATTGTTAAGATATTTTAATAAATAAATGAACATACATAAAAAATTATACTAATAAAAAGCTAAAATAATTTATCGTTTGATTAAATAAAAAATATTTATAAAAATATCTAAATTAACGAATAAACAAGTAAATATTTATATTATTTTAAGTTAAAAAAAATTTATGATTATGGGAAACTTTTTAAAAAATAATTACTAAAAGATTTAAAATATTTGAATTATAAAAAAAATTTCAATTTTTTTTTAAATTTAAAAGAAAATAAATTGATATTTAAAATAAATACATAAATGTTTGCCCCTACTAAAATTTATAAGAATTAAATAATTAATTAAGATTTTTACTATTAGTTTTTAATATTCCATCTTTTTAAATAATAAAAATTATATTTTTAATAATCTTCTTACTTTAAGTAATTTTTGGAATTTTATAAATTATAAATTACATTAAATAATATGAAAATTTATGCCTTTAAAATTATTTCATATTTTCTTCATAAAAATTAATATGAATTCTTAAAAATTTATAACCATAAAATATATATATTTGTATATTTTTTTAACATAAAGAGTATTTATAACACTTAGGAGAGTGGCTTGAAGACCAATCTTCTTTTCATGTCTGCCTTGTTATATGAAGTTTAAAAATTTTGTAGCCATTTAATTTTTTTTCTAGTTGGAAGTCCAAACATCTATTTTTTGAAGTTATTTATAAATTTACTATTTAATTTGATAAAAAAAATTGTAATGTGTTTGTTTTTCATGTGTGCCTTGCAACATACACATGATCCTTTTGAAAATAATTTGATAATTAAAAAAAAAGATGAGTCTTTATGTTTTATACATATTTATTGTTTATTTAATGTTTTGATAATTAAAAATTAAAACACTTAGGGAATTTTAAAACGTAAAAAAATAATATCTTGTTGTCCAGAGAGAACTCTAACTAGCGCCATTCGCCTCTCTCTCTCTCTCTCTTGACACGGATACATCATAACCTAGTAGTAGAGTAAGAGTGATTTCCCCTAGCCGTGAGTTTCTTATTGATGAGCAGTATGCTTTCTACCATAATTGTTCATTGTTTATCTTAATGCATGAGTGTGTGTTTTGTGTCTGGTGTTTTTTTTTTTCCAAATTCAACTTTTGCTTAGTTTATATATATTCTTTCATAAGACTTAGCTTACTAGTCTCGATACAGATATATTCATCTTTTTTCCATGATTTTTTCCACTCAATCAAGCTTGTAGTTTTGGATGTTAATCACAAATTGGGTGTTGATGTTTGTGGTGAGCAGTGTGTATATAACAATATATTTAATATTTATATAATAAATTATGTGTTTATGATGATCCCATGATTAATAACACAAATATATATAAATGTATTTAATTATATGTATAATTATAAAAATAGTATACATGACAATATATAAATATAACAACATATATTTAATACACACACACACACACACACATATAACTATATATAAATGTATTTTATAATATGTAAATCAACATATAACTATATATAAATGTTTTATCTACATCAATATCTATACATAACTATATGTCTAAATTTATATAATTACATGAAAAACTATATATGACTACATATACAATATGTATAACTACATTTATAACTATTTGTATAACTATGTGTGCAATCACACATGTAACTATAATTATAATTAAAATTTATAACAACATATATATAACTATATGTTAAACTATATATGTATAATTCTGTATAAATATTTGTATAACTATATTAAACTCTTTAAATTTATATTTAACTATATTTGTAACTATGTAAACTATTTTTATAACTATATTTATAACTATATATAACTATTTTTTAAACTATATAATAGTTTATAACTTTATGTATAATTCAATATAACTATATTTCTTATAAAATATGTTATATGTATAATAATATATTATTATATCACTACAGAAAAATCTCATATAGCTAGGGATAATTCCCTAGCTAAATGGGTATTTTTCGTCTCAAAACGGGGTATCAAGACGGATTAATGATGGATCGGTTCCCCATTTAAAGTGCTCATTGCTAAAATTTAGAGAGGGAAAGTGTCTCTAGCTAATAATTTAGTGACTGAAAAATCCCTAGCTAAAAAAATAATTCATGTGGCTAATTTAGCAAGCTAAATGAGATTTTCATTCGCTAAATGGATATAACGATAGAAGTTTTCTCAAGCTAAAGTGTACGTTGCTAAATATTAGCGACAAAAGAGTCCATAGCTAAATAAATTTAACGATGGAAAAATCCCTTACTAAAATAAAGATATCCCTAGCTAAATTAGCTAGGTAAATTTCCCTGGCTATTTTAATTTCAAAATAATTTTTAGAATTTAATTTATTTATAAATTTTTTAATTAAATAATTTAATATTTTTAATATCAAATTGAATAAAAAAACAAACTATAAATGATAATTTATAATTAACAAAAACTAAAATCATTTAATAACTTATTCTAGTTCAATATTATAAATGATAGTACATAATGTATAATCTATCCATTTATTGACATTGCTTTCTCTCCATCTGCTCCTCCAATCACCATTTTTCTACCGTGTCAAAGATGTCCGAGTCACGACACAACATGTCTAGTGAAAAATCGCTCACTTATACAAGCTTTGTATGAGGAACAATGTAGTATCATATCAGTAAGAAATTTAAATCACTCAATCAAATTAAAATAAAAAAAAAGTTATGTTTTGATAATATATAATACTGTAGTATATATGTAAATATATACTATAGCATTTCACTCATACATATATTACTACAGTATATGTACATAAAATCTCAAGTATTATATGTACATATATACTGAGTACAAATATACTCAATATATATGTACATAAAATACTACAGTATTATATGTACATATAATACTGACTATATATGTATGTATATACCGCATTTGCTGCTCTTGCTGCTACTCCCACTGGAGTTGCCGCTCCGGGCCGCTGCTGCCACTACCGCTGCCCCTCCCACTACTGCTACCGCTACTGCCACTGTCACCTCTGCTGCCACTCGCATCGTTCTCGCCACTGCCGCCTCTGCCGTCGTTGCCACTGTTGTCGCTGCCGCCTCTACCGTCGATGCCGCCGCTATGACTGCTACCACTACTGATAATAAAAGTATGGTGGGCGATGATGCTCGACTGATGAACATGAGATTGAGCAAGTTTTTGATGAGGCGGCGAGCGGCTTCTCCCAAAATAGGATCCGATATTCCTCCTGGACTAGAATTACACGACACTATACGAGCATCATCATCAACATCATTCTAAGACATAGTACAATTAGAACCAATCATTGTAGAATCTAGAGTAACAAAACTTATTCATTCATACGTTCGCTTTGTACAATTTGATAATTGCATATCAATACAATTACTAAAATTTTTATGACCAACTTCTATCTGCCTGGCTGGCCTGGACCAAAGATATCATCTCACAGCTTTAAGAAAAATCTAATATCCATTGTTTTTATTACCTACATCAGTGAGCAATGCACGATGATGACCAGACCAACCCAAGCAATTATTTATTCAAAAGTATGTCCGTGTGTAAATAGGTGTGTACGTATGACAATATATATATATGTCTACAAATAAATATATGCACCCACTTATGTATATACTCGGTATATACGTTTTTATATACTATAGTATAAAAGTATGTATATACCGAGTATATACATACATATATACTACAATATAAAAGTACATATATACCGAGTATATACATATGTTTATACTATAGTATATAAGTATATATATATATATACTGAGTTTATGCGTACAAATATACTCAATATATAAGAACATATATACTTGGTATATACGTAGATATATGCTCACTATATAAGTACATTTATACCAAGTATATATGTACGCATATACTACAGTATTATATATACATATATATAATCACATACCCTTAGATAGAGGTGTCAAACGGGCCGGGCCGGCCCGGCCCGGCACGAGGCACGGCACGGTTCGGCCGTGCCTGGGCCGGCCCGGCACGATAAAAAAACGTGCCCGGGCCCGTGTCGGGCCCGGCCGAACAAACCACGTGCCTGGCCCGGCACGGCACGGCTCGTGCCTTGGCACGGCACGCCGGCCCGCGTGCCTGAGTCGTGACTCGTGACCCAACCGGGCCCCGCCCCCGGTAAAAAGACCGCGGGTCGGGTCCAAACAGACCCGACCCGCCCCGCCCCCGCCTGCCCTGCCTTGCCGTGCGCCCGTGCCCGAGCGGGCCGGCACGGCACGGCACGGCCTTGCCGTGCCCACGGGCCGTGCCGTGCCCGAATTTAAAAAACCGTGCCGTGCCCGGCACGGCACGGCAGCACGGCTGGGCACGTGAAAAACGGGCCGTGCCGTGCTGGGCCGGCCCGTTTGACACCTCTACCCTTAGATGACACACATACTTATACTTTAATGCAAATACACATACCATCAAAGACAAATAAAGAAAATAATATAGGACTTAAAAAACACGCATATATGTCTCTCATGCATGGTCAGTATTTCTCGTTCTTTTTCTTCTAGTACTCCACACAGATAGAGAATATTGTTACACCAACATATGGAACATAACATACTATATTTACAAACCAATAACTGATAACAAACAATCGCATACCTGAATAGCGACCACGCATATCTGCACAAAATAAGAGTGTCAAGAACATATATATAATAAACTAAAACTCTACCCAAAAATTCAAAGACACACAAACATATTCACAGATATATAAAAATAGTTATAATAGATATGAACAAATACAAATTAAAGTTGATTATTATACAGCTTCAACAAAAATTTAATTAAAAAATTTAATATTTTTATATTAAATTGAATAAAAACACAAACTATAAATGATAATTTTTAATTAACAAAAAAGATTCATTTAATAACTTATTTTTATACAATATTATACATAACTAAAACAAAAAAAAATAACAAAATTATATTACATCTTATTCATCAATGTATCTACCGACAATGCATAAAGTATAATCTATTCATGCATTAATGTTGCTTTCTCTCCTTCTGCTACTCCGATCACCAACTTTCTGCTTTGAAAAAGCTGTCTGAGTCACGGTGCATCATGTATGTTAAGAAATTCCTTCACTTATACGAGCTTCGTATGTGAAACAATATGTTATTATATTTGTAAGAATTTTAAACCACTCAATCAAATCAAAATAAATAAAAAAAACTATGTTTTGATAAATATATATTACTGGAGTAAATATGTACATATATACTATCATTTTACTCGTACATATATTACTACAAGTATATGTACATATAAACTGTCGTATTATGTATACATATATACAGGGTACATATATACTCAATATATATGTACATAAAATATTTTAGTATTATATGTACGTATATATTGAATATATATGTATGTAGATACCGCATTTGTTGATGTTGATGCTGCTCCCGCTGCCACTGCCGCTCCTACCACCACTGTCACTATCCGCTGCTACTGCCGTGGCCCTTGCCTCCACCACTGCCACCTCCACCTCTGCCACCTCCGCCACCTCTGCTGCCTCCGCCTCCACCATCACCGCCTCTGCCACTGCCACTGCCACCACCATTACTGCTGTCACCCCCACCGTCGATGCCGCCACTACCATCACTGCCGCCGTTGCCGTTGCTACCATTGTTGTCGTTGTTGCCGCCGCTGTAGCCGCTGCCATCACTGCCACTGCTGTCGTCGTTGTCACTGCTACCGCAGTTAATAATAAAAGTATGGCGGGTGATGATGTCGACTAATGAACTTGAGATTGAGTGACTTTTTGACGAGGCGGCGAGCTGTTTCTTTCAAAATAGGACCCGGTATTTCTTTTGGACCAGAATTACACGACACTACACGAGCATCATCATCATCATTTTAAGACATAGTACAATTAGAACTAATCATTGCAGAATCTAGAGCAACAAAATTTATTTACTCTTATGTTCGCTTTCTACCATGTGATAATTGCATATCAATACAATTATTAAGATTTTTATGACCAACTTCTATCTGCTTGGCTGTCCTGGACCTGAAATATCATCCCACAACCTTATGAAAAGTCTAATGTCTATTGCTATTTATTACCTACATCATTGAGCAATGCACAATGATGACCAAACTAGCCCGAGCAATTATATATCAAAAGTGTGTCTATGTTTAAATAGGTGGGTACATATGACAATATATACATGTCTACAAATAAATATATGCTCCCACTTATGTATATGCTCTGTATATACGTACGTATATACTCGGTATATACGTACATATATACTACAGTATAAAAGTACATATATACCGAGTATATACATATGCATATACTATAGTATAAAAGTACATATATAACAAGTATATACGTACATATATACTACAGTATAAAAGTACGTATATACTAAGTATATACATATGTATATACTACATTATATAAGTAACTATATACTAAGTATATACATACAAATATACTTTGTATATTCGAACATATATGCTAGGTATATATGTACTTATATACTGAGTATATACGTAGATATATACTCAGTATATACATACATTTATACCAAGTATATATGTATGTATATACTATAGTATTATATGTACGTATATATAATCACATAGCCTTAGATGACACACACACTTGTACTTTAATACAAATACACATACCATCAAAGACAAAAAGAAGAAAATAATATAAGACTTAAAAAACACGCAAATAGGTCTCTCAGGCATGGTCAGCATTTCTCGTTCTTTTTCTTTTGGTACTCCACGCAAATAGAAAATATTGTTACACCTGCACATGGAGCATAACATACTACAGTTACAAACCAATAACTGATAATAAGCAGTCACAAATCTGAACAACGATGACTCATATCTGCACAAAATAAGAGTATAAAGAACAAAATTGTGTTGCATGGAATTAATTTTTTGTTTCATCTCATAGCTTCAGAGGCTAAGGTGTTGTTCCCAGCACCATGGAGGACAAGCCAAAGATTTTACATACCTATAATAAGCTAAAACTATACCCAAAAAATTCTGAGACACACAAACATATTCACAGATATATTAAAATAGTTATTATAGACACGAACAGACACAAATTAAAGTTGATTGTCATACATCTCCAACAAAAATCCAAAAGATGTCAAGTAATAATATTTAGAGAGGTGCTAAAATAAAATATTTTAGGAATAATAAGATAATATAAGCTAGGCCTCCTTTTGATATAGCTGAAATCGATAAATATGGGACCCATGCTTTGGAAGGACCGTGACAATGTCTGAATACTTTGAATCAAAATTTTTTCATGTGTCTCACATAATGTATCCTGGAAAGATTCATTATTAGGTTAACCAAAAAAACAAAGAACAAAACCAGAATAAAAAAGAATTGAAACCTGCAAAAAAATATCATAATTATTTGCTATACATTGATAAAAATCAATAACAGTTCAGAAATAATTCTCATATGAAATTATCTCATAATTTGTAGGGAATGCTAGCCTATCCTTTGAGGTTTCGTAGATGGATCTCAGAATAGTATCTGTTGTGCCAATGCTGCTAACTATGACTCCATATAGGACATCTATTGTTGCATTATATTCTTAATTTCTTTTATCTCATCGTTATTTTTTTTAATTTCTTGCATTTCTTCCATCAAATTAGTATACTGCTCAATATTGTGTTCTTTAATTTCCTATATTTCTTCTTTCAAATAAGATATATGCTCATCATTCTTTTTTATTTCGGTCTTCATAACTACAACAAGTTCATTTATTTTCATTGTTTGTTGTTCGACCGCCTCATCCACCATTGCTGAGATAGATTAATTAGAAGCACGACCCTTATTTGTATACATATATTACATCTTTCGTCATATATACGTTCATATTTGAGCATGAGGCCCAAGGGTTGGGATTAGATAAGAGTAAGACCCTAATTTATATTATACCATATATGAGCCTGATCAATGGACACTCTCATGCTATGTGCTTACATATTGTTGATATTATATCTTTTGCCATTTAATTTCAAGTTAGTGCAACAAATTAGTATTATCCCATATATAATTACATGTTAGGATACATATAGTAAATGTAGTTATAAATAGTTGCATATAGTTAAATATATAATTATATATAGATATATGCATACAAGTAGTTATAAGAAAATATAAATAAAAGCATACAAAGTTATAAACAATTATATAGATTTACATATATGTATACATATATGCATACATAATTAAAATTATATACAAGTAGTTACACGTATAGTTAAATTTATATTTATACATGTAGGTATATTTATTTATTTATATAATTTTTTATATATATACATATAGTTATGTATAGGTATAGATATAGTAAAATATATTTTTGAATACTAATATATACAAATGTATATTAAATATAAGTTGTAAATTATATATTTAAATATAGTTATATATAAAGCTTTTATAGTGATACATATAATAAGATACAATTATTTATAGTTATATGTTACTATACATAAAGTATATATAGCTATAAATATTTTTATATAGTTAAACATATAGTTATATATAAATATATTCATACAAATAGTTATACATAAATATATAAAGTTATATATAAATATATAGATTTACATATATGTATATATAGTTACAAATATTGTTATATCTAATTATATAGTGTTATATAGTTATATAATTATTCATATATTGTTATACAAATATTTATATATAGTTATACACATATAGTTAAATATAATGTTGCATGTTATTATACATGTAATTATAAATATAGTTACATGTGGTTATACATATAGTTACACATATAGTTATACATATATTTATACATGTAGGTGTGTGTGTGTGTATAATTTTATTTATCTATACATATAGTTATGTGTAGGTATATATATAGTAATATATTTATAAATACTAATATATACAAATGTATATTAAATATAAGTTGTAAATTATATATTTAAATATAGTTATGTATAAAGCTTTTATAGCAATACATATAGTCAAAGACAATTTTTTATAGTTATATGTTCTTATACCTTTGGGATCCAATGGCAAAAAGACAAAATAGAAAACAAACAAGTTCGGCTTATAATAGATCAGAACAAAGTAAATGCGGTCTTGTATTTCAGGCATGCAATATATAAATATAAATACAATTTGAATCCCCCTAGAAATAGATAATATCATCCACATAACAGAACAAAACTCAAGCAAAATAGGCAAAGATTAGATCTACATCCATATATGTCAAGAAAGTTTGCATCATACTGCTAAAGTTATTTATGATTTGTTGGCAATGTAATTGGAAAGTCAATCAAGACCCTCATAGAGGCCCTCGCCAGAGGTAGCACAGATGCTCTGAATGTCCTAATGGCATTGGAGAAGAGAGTGAAGTCCTAGTTTGTCAGTAATTTCATCTGCATTAATTGCATTGGGAAGATCTTGCTTATTGGCAAACACTAGCAAAACTGCATCTTGAAGCTTTTCCTTATTTAGCATCCTATGCAACTCATCTCTAGCTTCAACTACTCGATCTCTGTCATTGCTGTCCACCAAAAATATGAAACCTTGGGTATTTTGGAAGTAATCCCTCCAGAAAAGATGAATCTTGTCTTGACCCCCAACATCCCACACAGTGAAATTGATGTTTTTGTATTTAACAGTCTCTACATTGAAGACAATAGTAGGAATTGTAGTGAAAATTTCACCAAGCTTCAACTTATACAGAATGGTTGTCTTTCCACCAGCATCAAGACCTAGCATCAAAATCCTCATCTCCTTGTTGGCAAACAGCCTGCTAAACAACTTTGTGAACGTAAATCTCATTTCTTCCCTTAAATCTCAAATCCTTTGTCGTATGACAGTAAAAATATTTGATGAGAGAAAGAAACATAATCAATAGACCTCAAGAGAAGGTCACCATAAAGGGAGGTCAACCTCTATATGTTCTTATACTTATAGTATACATTATTAAAAAAAGAGTTTTATATAGTTAAACATATAATTATATATAGATATATTCATACAAGTAATTTTAAGTAGTTATACATAAATATATACAAAGTTATAAATAAATATATAGATTTAATTATATGAATACATATATGTATACATAGATACAAATATAATTATATTTAATTATATATAGTGTTACATAGTTATACAAATATTTATATATAGTTATACACATATAGTTATAAATATGTATGTAGTTAAAGATATAGTTATATATAACATTTTTATAGTTATACATATAGTAAAATATACATATGATATATTTTGTTAAAAATATAGTTATATAGAATTACTCATATAGTTATAAAATAGTATATAGTTAAAAAATAATTATATATAGTTATTAATATAGTTATAAAAATAGTTTACATAGTTACAAATATAGTTAAATATAATTATGAAGAGTTTATATAGTTATACAAGTATTTATAAATAGTTATCATATTCTATGATAACAACGCTCTCAAATGCCCAATTGAATTACACCACTATAAAGAAAGAAATTGTATAAACAATCTTTTCTTTTGGCAAGTTAATATCATATTTAGTGGGAGCCAAAGTCATAGTAATACTAAATATTCTATAATCAAATATCTCATAGAAAAGAAAGATATCAGGCCTAGATTGATTTGATGAATTTTACTATTACAATAGTTTGAACTAGAGGTATTAGATAAGAAATGTACATATAATCAAAATTGAAAATAGCTTATCAAGACTAGAAAAAGAAGATAGAAGAGTTGTTGAAGAAGATGTTAGATAGATTTTTTTATTTGAACAAATTATAGTATTGAATGAACAATGTAACTCCATGGTAAGTAGACTTGAATGAACCTTATCATTGCAAGTAGTATTCTGATTAAATTTCGAGGCAAAGTGTTATAAATGGAAGATTAGTAGTATCTTGCAATAATGTCATTTTTTGCTCGTGCTCTCATGAATTTGTGGAACATGTTAATAATTATGTGCTTAAGTATTTTTCTTTTCAAAAATAATGTTGATATTTACATATATATGCATAAATATATATGTGCATATACACTGACCTACACACACACACACACACATTTATACATCCATATACATTACTATACATTATATATCACAATACACATTTTTGTACTTTTGTATATATTCACACATGTATCTACATTTTCAAAGTTGTGTGTATATACTTGTATGCATCCATATATTACTGAACACCCACACAAACACACACATATACCTATATACGTAATGTATTTTTAAAGCTACACATGAAACTAATATGTGCGTGTGTGTGTGTGTGTGTGTGCGCGCGTGTGTGTGTGAAGCATATTAATGCGTAAAATGAAATTATGTATTAAATATATGAACTTTTATTTTATGCAAATAGTTGTTTTCTATATAATTTTTTTATTATAATATTAATGTATATGATAAATTTCTACCTATTATTTATTGTTATTAATAAATTTTTATAAATTTTAAAATTCAAACAATTATAATGTAGTGCATATAAATACATGTCTTTAATGTTTTATAAAAAATCAATTATTTCTTTAATTATGTTCAAACAAAACATATTACCATATAAATACATGAGTACATTTTTCTACAAGTTATTATTTTTTTTATTTTATTCAAAATATATAAATGATCATATAAATATATGAATTTGTTTTTTTAAATAATTATTTTAATTTTTTTTTAAAAATTGAATACCTGACAATGTTTTTTTTGTAATTAATAGATATATTTTAAACATTGTTTATTTATAATAAATATAATATATTATATATTATGAGGTGCAAATTTTATTTTATAAATAAATTTTATTTTTAAAGTTTTATCTTTGTAAATTGAAACTACATCACGTATATATTTTAAAAATTATTTATAATATTTATTACACAAATATATTATTATCTGTTTTGAAATTTACATGTATTTTTACAAATTAACATTTTACTAGAAATCAATTTTAGTTAAATGATATTAAGTGAAACAATAATACAAACCCTAAACATATTAAATCATAATGATTTATACAAACATATAAAAATACATTAAAAATACATATAAGATTGAAAAAATTAAATTTAAGTTTCTAAAATATATGAAAAATTGCTAAGGATTTATACAATATCAAAAAAATATATATATGAATGAGATGAATGGATATTAAGTTTCTAAAGCATGTAGTTATACATGTTGTAGATGTAGTTATATTTAGTTTTCCATGTGTGTGTGTGTGTATCTGTGTGTGTGTGTGTGTGTGTGTGTGTGTGTGTGTGTGTACATATGGCTATGTATAGGTATTGATGTAGATAATTACATTTATATATAGTAATATTTTGATATACATATTGTTAAATACATTTATATATAATTATATATAAATGTATAAATCTTTATATATTTAATTTCCTCAAATCAATAAGTGTATTTAAACATAACTATACATCAATATGCATGTGTGATATAATTCGAATTTCTTATATAAATATATTTTACTATATCTATAACTATAAAAACATTATACATAGACATAACTATGTTAAAATATAATAACATATATTTAATATACATACATACATACATACATACATACATACACACACACACATATATATATATATATATGAAATTAATTGATGATAGACACCTTGCTTTTTTTGTTATATTTTGGAAAGTGACTGCATAGAGGTAGATATAATTGTGTGAAGAAGTAGTTAGATGTAACAAAAACAAAACAAAAGATCACTCTCTGTCATTATTTTTGGCCAACAAGAGACTCTAGTTGGCAAAATAAGCTAATATAGAGATGACATTGGATTCATCATATCTATGCTTGGAAAATACACCAAGCGCCTTGACATGGAGCTCACCTAGTGGCGCATCATCATCATCATATTCCATAGTTTCTTAACATCAACTTCTTCCAAGGTCTCAAATATTCAACCATGAAATTTGACAAATTCTATGTCAAAGAGAATGAGAGAGAGGTTAAAACTACTTCGATCTAACTAGTTTGATTAAAATTGAGTTTGATTTGATATATTTATTATAGTCTGATTGAATAAATATATTATTTTATTATTATAGTTTGATTGAATAAATAATACATAGAGAAATCTGATTTCAATTTATATGGTTCTGTACCTCATGAAATACTATGAAAAATTTATTAGAAATCTGAAATGATTTCCCCCAACACATGAATAATAAAAAAATAGTCATATTTAAAGTTGAATCTACTCTTCAACACATGTCAAGCAAGGAAAAAATAATGTAAACCTACAATATGATCAAAATAAATAATGATATTATGTAAAGAAGATGGTTCATTATTGTGGCATAGGAAAAGTTGAAAGAGAGAGAGAGAGAGAGAGAGAGAGGGAGGGAGGGAGGGAGGGAGAGGGAGAGGGAGAGGGAGAGGGAGAGGGAGAGAGAGAGAGAGAGAGAGAGAGGGATGGAGAAAGAGAGAGATGGAGGGAGAGAGAGGGATGGAGAAAGAGAGAGATGGAGAGAGAGAGAGGGGGGGGAGAGGGAGAGAGAGAGAGAGAGAGGGAGGGAGAGGGAGAGAGAGAGATAGGGAGGGAGGGAGAGAGAGAGGGAGGGAGAGAGAGAGAGGGAGGGAGAGAGAGAGAGAGAGGGAGGGAGAGAGAGATAGAGGGGAGAGAGAGAGTTAGAGAGAGAGATGGAGAGAGAGAAAGAGATGGAGAGGGATATAAAAAATGAGAGAGATAGAGAGATGGAGAGAGAGAGAGAGAGAGAAACGAAGAGAGAGAGAGAGAGAGAGCTGGAGAGAGGGAGAGAGAGATGGAGAGAGAGAGAGAGAGCAATAGAGTAATGCCTATTTATGAAAGAATTGATGCAACTAACTAATGAGTATTTTGTAAAAATTAGTAAGAGATCAAGCAAAACATTTCCTAGTAATGGTTGAACAACAAAGGACTAAAAAATTTATATAAGAAATTATGATAATTTATAAGCTATATAGTATTGTTTGAATAATTTCCTGCATCCCATTGAAGAAAAAGGATATGACAAGTTTTTTTAGATTAACTCAAGCTAGTGTGATTGTTGCTTAATATACTACTAAGGTTGAGAACTTAGTAAAATTGGTTTTCTAAATTATGAATAACAATTAAAAAATTTGACCTTTTTGGAAAATGGCTGAGAATTGAATTCAGGTGTTGATATTTATGAAGCAATCATATATGAGAAAATTATGGATATAGCTTTAGAACTAGAGAAAGATAAAGTTTTATAATTATTTAAGAACAAGAGTTGAGACAATCCAAGATAGTAAAATATGTGAAGAGGTTTAGCACCTTGGACTCCAAGATAGTAAAATATGAGACAATCTAAGATAGTAAATTATGGATCATGTTAGTGAACTGAAGAGGTTTAGCACTTGGGACTCCAAGGACTTGCAAAAGTATGTGAAGGAATGTAATTATGTGCCCAAGAGAATGATTTCTCAAACACCCACGATTTTATAGTTGTGATGAGAGAATTTATATATATTCTAATTTCTCAAAAATAAAAAGTAGAAACACAAGACATAAAGCACTCTTGAAGAATTCCGATAATATTTTATTTAATAATCAAAAAGAGCATAGAATTTGATCCTTCAATGCTGTTTGTAATTTAGATTCACATAACTAACAATGTATTAATAGATATATTAATCATTAGCAACATATTTTATAATAGATCTAGAATATGCCTTGTGTTTTAGTCATTATTTTCAACTAGTGTCATATTAAAGATCTATGCAAAGGCAAGTAATAATTTATGTCTTGTATTTTTGAAGAAACACAAAACAATGAGCAACATATTCACTTATATCAAATATATTTTGGAGAAAATGAGAGTGGTTCAAAAAAAAATTAGAAGACTTATATATTATTTTTTTTCATCTAGAGATGCAATTTAC
This sequence comes from Sapria himalayana, assembly GCA_029783825.1. Lineage (NCBI taxonomy): Eukaryota > Viridiplantae > Streptophyta > Magnoliopsida > Malpighiales > Rafflesiaceae > Sapria > Sapria himalayana. Next base: position 1,017,593 of record JAREIK010003198.1, on the reverse strand, counting down.
GCATATCAAATAGTTAATTAGTATATACTATTATGAAATAGCAAATAATTAACTTTTGATATGTTAGCCCTTAGAGTAGATGGGTTTGATGTGATTCTAAGAAGGCAATGGTGGTCAAAATAAAATATTAAAATTGTTTTTTTATTTTTTTATTTGTTTTATTATTTTGTTTGTTGTTTATTTTTTGTTTGTTTTTTAGTTTTTTATTATTTTATTATTTTATTATTTTATTTTTTTTTGTTTTTTTAGTTTTTTTTTATTTTTTTTATTTTTTTTTAATTTTTTAATTTTTTAATTTTTTAATTTTTTATTTTTTATTTTTTTTTTATTTTTTTTATTTTTTTTTATTTTTTTTACTTTTTTTACTTTTTTTACTTTTTTACTTTTTTACTTTTTTTACTTTTTTTACTTTTTTTACTTTTTTTACTTTGTTTTACTTTTTTTACTTTGTTTTACTTTTTTTACTTTGTTTTACTTTTTTTTTACTTTTTTACTCTTTCTACTCTTTCTATCCTTTCTACTCTTTCGATCCTTTCTATTCTTTCTATCCTTTCTATTTCTTTATTTATTTTTTATTTTTTTTTAAATAGCATAGTTTGTCATAATCAGGGTTTTAAATTAGTTGAATAATAACATTTATAATACTAATGAAAGATATAATACTTTTTTATATCCTCTGTCACATATCGAAGCTGTTAGAGTTTTATATAAATGAAATAATGAATGACTAGCCAATATTATAAATAAATATTGTAAAATTAAATAAGTTGAAACTATTTTGGTGGCAAAAATCTTAGTAAATATATTTTTTGACAAATTATCAATATTCATGATATATTTATAATAATAATTAAAAACAAATATCTTATTCTGAGAATTAATAAATTATTTGATTAATTGTATATAATAAAGCATTATGTAAAATAGATTTGTGATCTAATTATCATGAAACAAAAATTAAAAAATATTCTTTTATGAAACACATGTACCAAAATATAAAACACATATTAGTGGTCGATAAATTTAATGTCAAAATAGGTGGCGTCTACTCCCCATTTTCGTCTAAAAAAGAAGTATTACCTTCTATTATTATTATTATTATTATTATTTTTCTAGCATAGATCAACATATAATAAGCATTGTGATTTCAAAAGTATATATTTCTTACATTTTTTGCATTCGCCTAATTCATAGTGAATATGAGAGGAAAAGAGAAGAGCCCATAATATAGGTAAGCATGTGCCGAACAATGTAAATTTTATGTTTCATTTAATATATATATTTTTGTTCTCTTTCATAAATCTAACAAATAGGAAATCAAGTTATTCTCAACAATTGGTATTGGAGGTTTAGGTTGTGCATTATGATGCCCCATTAGGTGAATTATTATTGATGATAATAATGAATTTAATAAATAGTAAAAATTTTGCAGACAATATTAGCATGTCAAAAGAGGTTTTCTCAATTCTCATACATAGTGGTTTGCAAGAATTATCCAGAAGAAGTCATATTTTGTAGACAGTAATGACTGCATATGAAGGAAAAGTAAAAATAAAAAAAATCTATGGAACGAAATTTGGATTCTAGAAAAAACAGATGGAGGATTATATATACTAGAAAAATCTATATCAACCCCTTCTGAGGAAGAAGATAGTCTATGAAGAAAGAAGAGCATAGTAAGGCCTACGAAGGCTCTTGCTAGTATATACTAAAAACTAATTGGTGCTAAAAAAGTGCACATGATGAGGTGTTTTTTTAATCTGAAGTTGACAGAAAGCACATCAGTGACCCAACAACTCAATGAAGTCAACACAATCACAACCCAATTAATTTTGTTTGGTATTGAAGTCAATGATAAAGTATGTGTATTGATATATTCTATGTTCTCTATCAAAAATTAATGTATTATAATTATAGTTGTGCATTGTTCATCAAGGACTAATAAATTAAAATTCGATGATGTTCATGATCTAATTCTCAGCAAGGAGATTCAATAGAGATAGACAAGTGAAACATCAACCTCTTTAGAATTATATACAAAGTTAATTGAAAGAAATTCAACCAAGAGAAAATGTCAAAGCAAATCAAAAAATAAGAGGTCTAAATCTAAGAATCATTGTAATATAATAGCTCAAAGACCATTAAGAATTGAAATTATAGAGAGACAAGACACTATAAAAATCAATGCAAGTGTTAGCTATTTGGATTAATTATCAAAGTTTCTTCATTATCTAAGCTTACAATAGTTCTTCTCCTCTATGATTTTAATATTTTCTATGACATGATTTTTGAGCTGGAGACAAATCTATATATGAGGGAAATTCTAAGCATACTCAACTATCTACATCCATAAGGATGTTAGAAATAAAACGCAGACACATGTGTTTATAGGCATGACTTGATGATATGTCTAATTTCATTCAAGAATTGTTACCATAAGATAATATGATTTAATTGGATTTCTACAGCACGAAGAAGTTAGTTAGAGGCTTGGAATTACCCGTACAGGTCATTCATTGCTGTGGGAACAACTGTATGATATACTGGGGTGATGACAGTGACCTTAACAATTTTAAAATATGTGGGCATGCTCAGCACAAGCAAAAGGTTAGGGGTTCTATAAAAAGATTATATATACGAAAGTTGAAGGTGTCATATAAGAAGATGCACTATTTTCTAATAACATCTAGGTTGTAGAGTTTGTATGCATCAACCACAATAGCTAATGAAATGAGATGACATTCAGAGCATCATATGAAGGACGGTAAGATGAGTCACCCTTCTGATGCCCCTGCTTGGAAACATTTTGATGGATGTTTTCCTGATTTTTCTTCTAAAGTTCGAAATGTTAGGCTGGGTTTATTTGCTAATGGTTTTCAGCCATTTGGTCAATATGGACATCAATATTCTTTGTGGTCTGTGGTGGTGACACTGTATAACTTGCCTCCAGACTTATGTATGAAGGAAGAATTTATGTTTTTGACTATGTTAGTGCAAGAGCCTATGAATCCAAAGAGAAAGATGTTTTCTTGCAACCATTGATTGCGGAGTTTAAAAGTTTTAGGGGTGTTGGGGTTCAAACTTATGATATTTTCAAATAACACAATTTTCAGATACGGACTACCCTCATGTGGACCATAAATGACTTTCCAGCGTATTCTATGATGTCTAACTAGAATGTTGGCATGTCCGCATTGAATGGAAGATTTTGATATTTTTAGATTAATTAAGAGCTAAAAATAGTCGTGGTTCGACAATCATCGAAAGTTTTTGCCCTATTAATCATCCGTATCGACGTAACATCAAAGACTTCATTAAGAATAGAAAAGTTACTAAATAATTCTCGGGGGTTAGATCTGGGGATGAAATTCTACAGGATTTGAATACCAGAGGGTTGATGAAGGTGAAAGATGTTGATGCTGAGATTGTGAATGCAGCTATATCTAAGACCTGTGGGTGGAATCAGAGAAGTATTTTCTGGGATTTACCCTACTGATTTGAACACTTGCTCAGGCACAATCTTAATTTTATGCATATCGAGAAGAATGTATTTAACAATATTTTCAATATAGTGTTTAACATTCCCGAGAAAACAATGGACACGTACAAGTCAAGAGATGAGTTGAATAAATAGTATCGTCATCCTCAATTTACAAAAAATCTTGTTACTAGTAAATACCATGATGTGCCATTTGTTCTGAATAAATCACAGAAAAATGATGTGTTGAAGTGGGTAAAAAAGTTAGATTTCCAGATGGTTATGCTTCTAATCTGGGGAGATGTGTGGATGCGAACAAACTTAAGATGTGTGGATGCGAACAAACTTAAGATGTGTGGATACGAACAAACTTAAGATGTTTGGCATGAAGAGTCATGATTGTCATGTATTCATGCAAAGGTTATTTCCAATTACTCTTCGAGAATTCCTACCTAATAGAATATGGGAGCCGATAACTGAGATTTCTTTATTTTTCAAGCAATTGACTTCTTTGACTGATGAGGATTTGAGGAATCTGGATGAACAAATTCATGTTATCTTAAGCAATCTTGAGAAAATCTTTCCTCCTAGTTTTTTGACTCAATGGAACATCTTATAGTGCACTTGGCTTAAGAAGCTAGGATTGATGGTACTGTCTATTATTATTAGATGTATCCTCCAGAAAGGTAATATTAATTCACTCAATCAATTTTTTTTTCCACACACACACACACACACACACACACAAATGACATGTAATATTCAATAATCTTTTTGTAGATACTTGAGGAAAATAAAGCATATAATAATGAATAAGGTTCAGGTTGAGAGTTCTATATCAATAGGTTATATTATTGATGAGGCTGCCAAATTCACATCATTCTATTTCAAAGAACGAGATATAACTCTTCTACATAAGGAAAAGCGGAATGAGGGTTATCTTGATGACATTGTGGATAATGATATGTTTGAAATTTTCAAGCCTCTGGGTAAAAAAATTGGTACTGAAGGGAAATGGTTTCTAGCAGACAATGAATATACTACAGCTAATCTATATGTCCTAATGAATTGTCCAGAGGTTCAACTATTCATAGAATAAGTATTTCCTAAAAATCAAATGAGATCTATTTATCATTTTAATTTATTATTTCCTATTAATGTATCTATTATTTCTAATTTCTTTTTTTAGTGAATTTGTTATAGATAAACGTAGATAGTTTCCAAACATGAATGATGAAGCTATCAATGTCGTGACGGAGCAAGAATTTCCATTAATATTTGAAATATATGTATTTTTACTTAAAATGAAAATCACATAACAATTGTATTGTTCTAATACCAATTTATAATTGTAATCTTAACAATCCACTAATTTTCGATTACAAGTTCATAATCATGCAAATAAAATTTTCAATCATTATTTTCGAAGTATAGCATGAGGTCCCCTAAGAGAGATTAGAACTTACAATGGTTACTATGTGAATAGTTTTAAATTTCACACTAAATCGTATGGTAATTACTGGGCAACAGACAGTACAGGGGTATGCATTAAAGGATCCGTATAAAATGAAACTGAATATGACTATTATGGGACCATGGTCAAAGTGATTGAGTTAGAATTTGAAGCCCCTCCTATTAAAAAATGTGTTATTCAAATGTGAATGATTCGACCCAACACCACATGTCTATATTGTTGTCCATTCTCAATATAAACTTGTCGATGTGCATGATAAAAAATAATTCAACAAATATTAACCTTTTGTCATAGCAATACAAGCATCACAGGTTTATTATTGTGAATCTTCAGGTCAGACCTGTCCTAGAAAGGATTGGAAAGATGTGTGCAAGATCAGAGCAATGACTCAAATTAACATCCCCACATCACCAAGTACTGATGTCATAGAACTATCTTTTCAATATGATGACAATGATGTTATAATTAAAGTTGTGGTGGGGGAGGAAGATGTCATTTTAGTCGCATCTTCTGAGATGGATACAAGTGGGGATGTAGATGTTGATGAACAATTAATTGATAATGAAGAAGAAACGAGTGATGAGGATGAGTTTAAAAACGATGTTACTACATCTGAAGAAAAAGATGAACCATATTTGGATGATTCTGATAAAAATGAGTAGACCATGAATTTTATGTTATTTTAATCCCTAACCATTTTTGTTAATTTTCATTGCCTTATGTATTTTACTTGAAGCTTACTAATCAATAATGTGCTGTTTATTATTTTTAATAGATATGGCACGTGGAAGAGGTAGAGGCAGCACGTTGTAAGGTTTTCCTAGTGTTGGTATAGGCAGCAAGGCCTCACATATGCCCGATCCTAGTAGAGGGTCAGAGGTTGATGAGATGTCATAGCAAACAGAGAAGGTTGTGAATGTACTGCAACAGCCGCATCAGCATACTGACCCACATAATGGCCTTGAGATTTTGATGAATGATCAAGAGATCTGGGAGGGAGATGAGGGAGATGTTGGAGAGTCTTCTGTAGAGCATCCTACAGACGAGATTCTCCCTATTGCTTAGTTTGATCCGACAATTGATAATATGTAAAATATAAAACTTAACTAATGATTTATTAATTTCTTAATTTATTTCTTACTTGCTATTAAATTTTGGGTTACAAGATGAAGTTAAGAGCCGTATGGTTTCATTTCTATGGCTCAGAGGATAATTTTTAGGAAGTCCTTTAAGCCTAATAGATATAATTGGAAGTCACTGACACATAGAGACTAATTGATGATTTGGAGAGAATTTAAGGTACATATTACTACGTAATATTTTTTACATCTTTTATTTATTCTTTTGTTCAATGATGAAAAATATTTTTATTATAATTATAGAAAGTTTATAGGTGGACACAACCAAATAAGGCGGCCAAAAGTGTGTTCTATAAACATGCTAACATTCGATATAAATACACCATTTATGAGATCAAGGATAAATGGTTGAAGAAGAAAGAATAATATTTGAGTATCCTAGATCATGTTTTCAAGGAGTGACGGAGAAGTTGGGAAGATCCTGATTATAGGAAAAGGTGTAATAAACAGAGCGGCAATCGTTGCTCAGAACGGGCTGGGGAGGGTAGTGGCATATCTAAACACACTTGTTGATCTCGCTCAATGCATGAGCACAAATGAGCATTGGTATTATTTCTAATTTATACTTGTTATGGTTATTACTTTGTGAATTATGTTTAATTATGCTTAATTTTCATTCGTCATAAAGAATTTTTTTTCAATAGAATTAATGTACATATTGTGTGTAATTAAAGACACGCAAGGAAGGTAAAAAGCTCAGTGCTCATTGCTTATTTAGATACACGCACACTAAGGCTCATGATAATAAGACTTTTGTTGATCAGAGATCTCGTGCAACAAATATAAGTTTCATTAAAAAAACTTCTCTTTTTTTTGAATATAAATTTAAATACTTATTGTACATGTTTATTAGGCGAGATATGAGGAAATGTTAGCTGCTGTGACTCAAGCGTATTCCTAGTCTACTTTAGGTTCATGTGATGGTGTAACAGGTAGTTCTCATTCAGCAACTCCACCAGTTGATATGAATCCGATTTGGTATGCGGCTGTTGATGGCAAGGAGAAGATGCCCGTCTATGGTGTTAGTTTGTCGACATCAACATTCTACTCGCATAGATGACTAGATTATGAACTGCATTTTCAGGACCAGTTTCGAATTTGTTCTCGATAATGGAGGAATTTCAGGATGTGATGCAAAAGGTGATACAATATCAGTTTGTTGATACTGAACGACGCATGATCGACTATGAGGACGATAGGGATGAGTTGCATATGTGTTTTGACTGGATTTCTAAAAAGTTTTAGGAAGGAGGACTACAGTTCAACCCTGATGATCTACCTTGGATTGTTCGGTGTAATTCTTCAGCTACAGCATCTACTCAATCACATACAGCAGCACATGTAGCAACCACATCAGGACTAGCATCAGTAGACATTTCTAACCCAATACCTAACATCTCACCAAGCGGACTAGATATGTTTCAGCATAATGATTATGAAACTAGGTTGGATGATTGAGTGTATCACACATATTTTTTTTATGCCTTAAACTTTGAAGTTGGAATTCATTTTTTTCTCTTGATGTATTTACTATATATATGCAGTATATATATTAGTTTGCTATTTTTAATTGTAATTTTCTTTTGTTTCGTAATCTTAATATATATATATATATATATATAAAAGCAAGATAATTATCAAAATGGGAAAAAAATATTTAAAAATTAATTTACTGACGAAATTGCGACCAAAAACTGACCAAAATTTTATAATATCAATGGTCAGTAAAAGGTCACCAAATGGTCGGTAATACTTTTGGAGACCAATTACAGACTAATGATTTTAAAACATTTTGGTCCATTTTTTGTCACAATTTTGTCGGTTATTACTGATTATTTTGAGACCATTTACCGACCTAATGCTTTTGATCCGAAAATGGTTGGAATATCGTCGGTAATTATTTAACAACCATTTGGAGACCATTTACCAATCTAATACTTTTGGTCAGAAAATGGTTGGATTATAGTCGGTAAATGGCCTATAAATGGCCTGTAAATGGTCAATAATTACCGACCATTTGGAGACCATGTACCAACTTAATTCTTTTGGTCGGAAAATGGTCAGAATATAGTCGATAATTATTTGTTAGTAAATTGTCGGTAAATGGTAGGTAATTTACCGACAACTGATTTTTTATCGGCAAAAAAATTACCGATAGGCAAAATTGCGACTAAATAATTTGGTCGGTAAATGGTCAGTAATAGGTTTGCCGACCAAAAAACACCGAATTTACCGACGAAATAATTGATTAGTAATTTGGTGAATTTTAGTTGTGAATTAGAGATAGAGGTAGAGAGATAGAGAGATAGAGAGATAGAAAGATAGAGAGATAGAGAGATAGATAGAGAGAGAGATAGATAGATAGATAGATAGATAGAGAGATAAAGAGATAGAGATAAAGAAAAGAGATAGAGTGATAGAAAGATAGATATATAGGTCAATAGATATACAGATAGATAGATAGATAGATAGACATATAGAGATATACACAGATAGCCAAATAGACAGATAGAGATATACACAGATAGCCAAATAGACAGATAGAGATATACATAGATAGCCAAATAGACAGATATATAAATATATAGACATATAGATTGATAGACAGATAGAAAGAAAGAAAGATAGATAGATAGACAAATAGAAAGATAGATAGACAGATATATTGATATACAGATAAATAGATAGACTGAGAGACTGACAGATAGATAGACAAATAGACTAATCGACTAATAGAATGATAGAATGATAGACTAATAAACTAATAGATAGACAAACAAAAAGATATAAAGATAATAAGACAGAGACTAATAAATAGACAGACAAAAAGAGAGAAGGATAGAAAGATAGAAAGATGGAAAAATAGACAAACATGCAAATATATAATTTATATAGTTAGATAGATAGGTAGATAGACAGATAGACAGATAAACAGAAAGACAAAGATATAGATAAAGAGATAGATAGACATATAGACAGATAGACAAACCAATAGACAAATAGAATGATATAATGATAGATTGATAGATTGATAGATTAAACAACAGAAAGGGAGATAGATAGATATATAGATAGACATACAAATAGATATATAGATGAGTTGACAGATAGTCATGCAGACAGTTGATAGAAAAAAAAGACAGATACAAAGATAGATAGTGAATTCGATAAACAAATTGATATATAGATAAATAGATTGATTGATATAAAGATTAATAGAAAGATAGATAGAAAGATAGATAGACAGATATATAAACAGATAGATAGACAGATAGATATACATATTGATAGACAGATTGATATATAGATTAATATTAAGATTGATAGGTAGATTGATAGACAGATTAATCGACAGATTAATATATAGATTTATTAATAAATTGATAAACATGTAGAAAAGCAGATTGATAGACAAAATGATAGACATATATATAGACAGACAGATAGACAAAATGATAGACATATATATAGACAGACAGATAGATAGATAGACATATTGAAAGGTAGATAGTTTGACAAATAAACAAATAGATAGATAGATAGATAGATAAGTAGAAATAAAAATAGATAGTTAAATATATAAACAAATAGACAGACTGACAGATAGATAGATATACAGATATTCTGATCGATAGATACATAGAGAGATAGATAAACAAATATAGAGATAGAGAGAAATAGTGATAGACATATAAAAGAAAAACACATAGAATGATAGAGAGATAGATGAACAAATAGATAGATATACATATATATATATATAGAGACAGATAAATAGATAGCCAGGTAGGTATGCCGATAGGTTTGTTGTTATGTAGGTAGTTAGGTAGGTAGAGAGATTGAGAGAGAAAGGAAGTGAGATTGAGAGAGATATATTTTAGATTAAGAAATAGGAAGGTAGAGATGTAGAGAGAAAGAGAGAGATAGGGATTGAGAGATAAAGAGATAGAGTGATATAGAGATAGATAGATATAGAGATAGATAGATAGAGAGATAGAGTGAAAGTGAGATAGAAAGATACGGATTTAGATAAATAGGAAGATAGTGAAATATAGAGATGAAGAGATAAAAAAATGATGAGATATATAGATTGACAGATAGAATGATTGGTTGATATATAGATAAACAAATAGATATATAAAAAGATAGATAGTTAGCAAATAGATAGATAGACAAACAAGCAAATACACACACAAAAATAGAAAGAGATAGAGATAGATAGACAGACATATAGGCAGACAAATAGAGAGACTGATAGATGGATAGATATACAGATAGATAGACAAATATATAATTATATAGATAGATAGATAGACAAATAGATAGATACAAAGATAGATTGACAGATAGATAGACAGACAGATAGACAAATAGATAGACAGAAAGATAGAAAAATAGATCGATAGATATATAGATAGATAGAAAGATAGATTGATCGACAAATTGATAGAAAGATTAGAAGACAGATTGATAGATAGATTGATAAAAATGATTGATATATAGATAGATAGATAAATAAATAGATAGAAAGACAAATAGATTGACAGAATGATAGATAGATAGATAATTAGGTATATAGATAGATAGAAAGCTAGAAAGACATATCGATAGACAGATTAATAAATAAATAGATAGACAAATAGATAGACATATGACAGACATATAGATAGATAGATAAATAAATAGATAGATAGATTGTCTGATAGATATAAAAAGAGATAGACAGATAGATAGACAAATACATAGGTAGTTTATAAACATATTGATAGACAGATAAATAGATATATATATAGATAGATAGACAGAAATAAATATAGATTGATAAACAGTTTGATAAACATATTTATAGACAGATAGATAGAAAGATAAATACATAGATAGATAAATAATAGATAGTTAGATAGATAGACATATTGATAGATTTATAAACAAATAGATAAGTAGATAGATAGATATACAAACATATAGATAGATATAGACAGAAAGATAAATAGATTTATTGATAGATATAAAGATAGATTGAAAGAAACAAAGAAAGAAAGAAAGATAGATAGACAAATAGATAGACAAGTACTTAGATAAAAATATAGATCGATAGATAGACAAACATACATAGAGACAAATAGATAAGGAGTCATATGGACAGACAGAAAGATAAATATATAGACAGTTAGGCATGTAGACAACAATGTAGGCAGGCAGAGAGATAGATAGACAGACAGATAGACAGACAGATAGATAGACAGACAGATAGATAGACATAAATACTAAAAGATAGACAAATAAATAGATAGATTGAAAGATAGATAGATAGATAGACAGACAGACATAGAAAGAGAGATAGACATACATCCAGTCAGACAAAAGATAGACAAATAAATATATAGACACGTTATTACATAGATAGTCACACTAGAGGTGTCAAACGGGACGTGCCGACCTAGCCCGACCCATTTTTAGCCGACCCGACCGTGCTTTCGTGCCGGGTCAGGCACAACACGGTTACTCTAATATAAAAAAAATTAGGGGTTCGGCTACCCGCCATCGTGCCGAACCCCTAATTTAAAAAAATTAGGGTTTTTGCACGCCCAAAACCCTGATTTAAAAAAAATAGGATTTTGGCGTGCCCAAAACCATAATTTTAAAAAATTAGGGTTTCGGCGCCCCCGAAATCCTAATTTTAAAAAAAAAGTAGGGTTTCGACGCCCCCTTAACCATAATTTTAAAAAATTGGTTTCTCGGCTCGTGCCGAGGTACCGTGCCAACGGGCCACTGTATCATGCCAGTCCAGGCACGGCATGAGGCCTGGTTGGCCTCGGCAAAGCACAACACGATTGTGCCATGGTCGGGCATGACACGAGCCTAGGCATGAGAAATTTTCGTGCCGGCCCGTCCCGGCCCGGTCGACACCTCTAAGTCACAGATAAATAGTCATATAAATATATAGATAGATAGACATATATAGATAGATAGATAGATATATAGACTGATTGTTACACAGATAGATAGGCAAATAAATAAAGAAATAAATACACAAATAGATAGATAGTTCAATAGATAGATAGATAAATAGATAGATAGCTAGACAAATAAATAGATAAACAAATTAACAGATAGATAGTAAAATACATTGACAAATAGACAGATAAACACTTATAGATAGATAGATAGCCTGATTGTTACACATATAGATAGACAAATAAATAAAGAAATAAATACACAAATAGAAAGATAAATAGATAGACAAATAAATAGATAGACAAATTGGCAGATAGATAGTAAAATACATTGACAAATAGACAGATAAACTTATAGAAAAAAGATAGATAGATAGACCGATAGATAGAAAAAGAGATTAAAAGATAGAGACAGAGACAGATAGACAGACATATAGAGAGATAGATAGATAGATAAAGATATAGAAAAATAAATAGATAGTTAGATAGATAAAAAGTCAGATAGACAGAAAGGTCTTATAGATAGATAGAAAGATATATAGACAGATAGAGAGATAATGAGAAAGAGAGATAGACAAATAGACAGATAGATTGATAGAATAATACACAGATAGACAGACAGATACATACATACATACATACATAGATAGAGAGAAAGACATTTAAATGGATAAACGACATAGTTTGATAGACTATTAAATAGAAATAAAAATAAAGAGATAGAGAGATTAAGAAATAGATAGATAGATAGATAGATGGAAATACATATAGAGAGATATAGAAAGAGAAAGAGAGATAGTGAGATAGACTAATAGATAGATAAATAGATAGACAAAAGATAGACAAATAGATAAAAAGAGAGATTGAGAGATATAGAGATAGATAGATAGACATATTGATAGATAGATAGATAGAATGACTGATATATAGAAAGACAGATAGACGAATACATGGATAGACAAATTGATAGATATTCATATAGATAGATAGGCACACAGATAAACTTATAAATAGATAGATAGATATATAGACAGATAGAGAGATAGTGAGAAAGAGAGATAGATCGATAGACAAATTAATAGATTTACAGATAGTCAAATAGAGAGATAGAATGATAGACTGATACACAGATAGATAGACCAGATAGACAGACAGTTAGATAGATAGAATCACAAAAAGACATATAGACATATAGACATAGACATATAGACTGATAGACTATTAGATATAAATAAAAATTGAGAGATAGAGATATAGAGAGATTGCAGATAGATAGAAAAATAGATAAAGAGATAGAGATATAGAAAGTGAGATAAAGAGATATAAAGATAGATAGATAGATAAATAAATAGATAGACAGACAAATAGATAATTAGATAAATAGATAGATATCAGATAGGCATATAGATAATTGCAAATATAGAAAGATAGAGATATAGATAAGTAGACATAAATATAGATAGAGAGACAGAGACAAAGATAAAGAGACGGATATAGAGATAGATTTATAGATAGACAGATAGACAAATAGATAGATAAGAGTTGGAGAGATAGACAAACAGACAAATAGATAGATAGACAAATAGATAGATAAGAGTTGGAGAGATAGACAAATAGACAAATAGACAGATAGACAATTAGACAAATAGATAGGTAGACATGCAGACAGATAGATAGATATACAAATACATATAGTTGGATAGACATATTGATACACAAATAAATAGATAGCCTTATATACAAATCGATAAATATATACATAGAAAGATAGATAGAGAGATATTGTGAAAGAGATATAGACAGATAGACAGATAAATAGATAAACAGATAGACAAATAGATTGATAAACTGATGTACATATATAAAGATAGACAAACTGATAGATAGATAGACACATAGACATATAGATAGATAGTCATATAGACATATAGATTGATAGACTAATAAATAAAAATACAAATAGAAAGATAGAAAGATAGACAGATACATAGATAAATAAAAATACAGATAAAGAGAGAGAGACATAAAGCTTGGTAGGTTGGTGGCTAGTTAGGTTGGTTGGTAGGTAGGTAATTTGGTAGAGAGATAGAGATATAGAGAGGTAGAGTGATATTGAGATAGAGAGGCAGAGAGGTAGAGAGAGATAAATAAAGAGATAGAGAGCTAGATACATAGAGAGATGAAAGATGATAATACAAATAGACAGAATGACTGATAGATATCTAAACAGACAAATAGATAGTTAGATAGACAAATTTAAAAGAATGATTGATAAACAAATTTATAGATAGATTGATAGGCAGATTGATAGATAGATTAATAGACATAGATAGATAGACAGATAGATAGACAGATAGATACATAGATAAATAGATAGATAGATAGACTTTTAAATAGAAAGATTATTATATATGTAGATAGATAGATAGACAAATAGATAGATACATCGATAGACAGATAGATAGATAATTTAATTGATTGATAGATAATTTTAAAGATAGACTGATAGATAGACAAATAGATATACATACAAATAGATAGACAAATAGATAGGCATACAAATAGATAGGTAGGTAGGTAATACCTACCTATCTATATAGGTAGGTATATAGATAAGTAGATAGATAGACAGATAGATAGATAGAAAGATAGATAGAAAGATAGATAGATAGACTTTTAGATAGGCATTTAGATAGAAAGATTATTATATATGTAGATAGATAGATAGAAAAATAGATAGATACATTGATAGACAGATAGATAGATATATTAATTGATTGATAGATAATTTTAAAGATAGACTGATAGATAGATAGACAAATAGATAGACATACAAATAGATAGACAAATAGATAGACATACAAATAGATAGAAAAATAGATAGACAGATAGATAGACAAATGAAAAATAGATAAATAGATCGACAAATAGACATAAAGGCATATACACAAATAGAAAGATAGATAAATAGATAGATAGTAGATAGAAATTAGATAGATATATAGATAGACAGATAGAAATTTAATCAGATAGATAGTTAGAAAGACAGACAGAAAGTTAAATAGACAGAAAGACAAATACACATATAGATACATAGACTTATATACATATAAGACAGATAGACAAATAGAGAGATTTAGAATTAGAGAGATAAATAAATAGACA
Source organism: Sapria himalayana (assembly GCA_029783825.1). Taxonomy (NCBI): domain Eukaryota; kingdom Viridiplantae; phylum Streptophyta; class Magnoliopsida; order Malpighiales; family Rafflesiaceae; genus Sapria; species Sapria himalayana. The sequence goes on along the minus strand of JAREIK010003198.1, from coordinate 1,002,380 downwards.
TATAGATAAATAAAGAGATTAAGAGATAGAAAGATATATATATATATATATATATATATATAAATAGATAAATAGGTAGATAGATAAAAAATTAGACAGATATATATATAGATAGATAGACTTATAGATAGATAGATAGATCGAATAATAGATAGATAGAGAGATTGAGAGATAGACACGTAGGCCAATAAATAGATAGATAGACAGATAGATAAAAATATATGTAGACATATAGATAGATAGATATATGGACATAGATATATAGACAAATAGATATATAGACAGATAGTCAGATAAACAGATAGGAAAATAGACACATAAACAGGTAGACAGATAGAAAGATAGAAAGATAGACAGATAGAAAGATAAACTCAAAGATAGATAGACAGATAGACACACACACACACACACAGACACAAGTAGATGCAAATATAGATAGAGAGATTGATAAAGAGACAAATAGTCAGATAGTTTGATAGACAAATAGATAGATAGAGAGTTAGAGAGATAGATATATAGATAGATTGGTAGGTAGGTAGACAGATAGACAAATAGACAAATAGACTATTAGACAGATTGATTGATTGATAGATTGACAGAATAATATATAGAGATAGACAAATTGACTAATGGATAGATTGATAATTTGACATATAGATAGATAGATAGACAGATAAATAGATAGATAGATAGAGTGATAGAGTGATAGAAAGATGGAAAAATATAAAGATAGATAGATAGTAAGATAGACTAATAGATTGATAGACACATAGAATCATAGACAGATATATAGATAGATAGATAGATTGATTAATTGATTGATTGACAGATAAATAGATAGATTGGCCGATAGATAGATGGACATATAGATATATAGATAAATAGATAGATAGATAGATACAAAAATAGATAGAGGGTCAAATTGACAGGCATATAGATAGATAGACACAAACACAAATAGATAGATCGATAGATAGGTAATTAGATAAGTAATTAGATAGGTAGATAGATATTTAGGTAGATAGATAGATAGTTAGATATATAGATCTATAGATAGACAAATAGATAGATAGATAAATAGATAGACCTAAAAACATATAGACTAATAGACACATAGAATGATAGATAGATAGACAGATAAATAGATAAAAAAAGATAGATAGATAGACACATAGAAAGATAATCAGATAGATCGATAGAAAGATAGATAGATATACCATTAAATAGATAGACATATAGATAGATAAGCAAATAGACAGATAGATAAAAACATAGATAGATAGATAGATAGATAGACAAATAGAGTTATAAAAGATACAGAGAAAGTTAGATAGACAGATAGAAAGATTTAGAAATAAAGAGATACAAATAGACATAATAATTACCTGTTGTTGGGAGTCTAGCTCTCCTTATATACTCAAAAACTAATTCATATTCCTCCCTCAAAATAATTTTTCAAAAATTATATCTTTTTCAAAATTTACTCACGGCAATTTTTTTTTCTTTCCCAATAGTAAGCTCTCCCTTGATCATATTGATTTCTAAGAGAAAGTAGGGTAAAATTATCAACTTTTCCTTCTAACTTATAAGATTCCCTTTGATATATATGATCTCAGAGAGCATCTTGAATAAAAGTAGTACAATAACATAATATAATAGTTACTTAAGTAATATATCCTAACATAATGTATTGTAAGATAACATAATGTAACATAAAGAAATATAATAAAACATAATGGAATATGACATAATATAATACAATGTAATGTAACATAATATAATGTATATAATATAACATAATATAATGTAGTATGGCATAACATAACATAAATATAATATAACATAATGTAATATAGTATAGTATAATATAATATAATATAATATAACATAACATAAAGTAATATAATCTTATATAATATAATGAAACATGACATTATAAATATATATAACATATTGTGACATAATGTAGCATAACATAATAAAAGGAAACAAAACATAACATAACATAACATAACATAATAACGTAACCCAATGTAAAGTAATGTAATATAATGAAACATACCATAATATGATATAATATAAAAGTAACATAATGTAATATAGTATAATTTAATATGATATATACAAATCCTAATGTAATGTAACATAATGTAATATAATATAAAGTAAAATAACGACTACATAAGTAATATAATGAAATGTTATGTAATTAACCACATTGTAAAGCAATATAATGAAATGTAACATAAGATTATGTAAAGTAACATAATATAATATAACAAAACATAATATAATAAAAAGTAACTTAATGTAACATAAGATTGCATAACATAACACAACAAAAAATAAGATAATTTAATGTAGTATAATATAACATTAAAAATAATAATAAAACATTATATATATATATATATAACATAATTAATATAATATAATATAACATAATATAAAACAGAATAAAGTAGGACAATATAATATAATATAACATAACATAACAAATATAATATAATATTGTAACAATATAATATATCATATATATACAAACATTAATATGTATCAATTTTAACAAACTCAGAGAGATTTGCAATGTTTTTCATTGAGTAAACAAGTTTTACATACCTCATATTTTCCTTTAATTTTTTTTTGCAAACCTTCATTTCTACTCTTATAGAGAGATACTTTAAACCTCAAATGAAAATGCTAAGTTAGTTTTTCATTGAACCACAAACATCAATATGTATCAATTATAACAAAAGAGGATGAATGCTCTGGTCCTGGGGACGTAAGTTGAATCCCTAGGAACGCAAGATACAATTCATCATGGTGCTTATTAGATTACTAATCATCACGTGATAGGAACGCAAGTTACTTTAACCCTACTCAAACACCAAGGCCGCAGCCCTGATGGGTATATATGAAACAAAAGATAATGAGCTGGGTTTAGAAGAAGAAAAGTGGGCCTCGACAAATCCACAACCCCCAGGCTTTGTTAGAATAAAATGATTGGTAATGTTGGTTGAGTTTCCCCACCCCCATCCCTCTCCCTCCCATATTTATCTTGTATCCCTCGGTCCATATATGGGCCTCGGGGCCCTAGGGTCGGAGTAGTTATAATATTTGTCTCAAAAACATGATAGGTGATCTAACAATCATCCTGGAGAAGCGTAACCGATATTCATGGGATCGATTGGAACTCCTTTATCCAATCCAAGGTTAGAGGTTCCATCCTCATTTGCTGTCTAGACTACCATGCAGTTGATATGTTGTTTAAATTTTTTTTTTTCTTTTCCTTTTCTGTACTTCACATATTAATCATCATTTTTTTTTTGTCATGGAAAAACTTAAACATCAAGTGAAAATACTCAAATATTCGATGTCAAAGCGATGAGAAATTCATCACTTTATCTTCACACCCATTTCTTTAATGTTTTATCTTTTTTTATTGAAAAGAAAACCTGTATTCTTTGTTCTCACCGCCACCATCAACAAAACATTGTTGCCTCGATTGAAGAGAATAGCCATTTTGTATCATTTGTCTCATATTAAATAAATCTTGTCGAGAATTGGGAACTGACATAATATTTTGATGATGTGTCAGGTTATTCATTAAGAGATAATTACACAACATTGGTTTAACGAGAGTTACATTTCCTAACCAGAAAATTTGAACTAACAAGATATGGATATTTCTGAATATGGTAGCATCGCATCATAAAATATTAAAATATAATTATTTTTTTTATCGGAAAAATTAGTCTGATAATCTCTCTTATATAGTATATGTTTCCCATTTCTTAGCTTGCAAATAAAATTATCTAAGAATCAACAACCATTTTCCAAATTATTTTGTTTTTTTTAATAAGATGTTCCTCAAGTCAGATTGACACCCCAAACATTCACCGGCTTCCAAGATGAAAGGCCACTTTTTCCAAGGGTGGCTCCTGATGATTGAATTTGTGCCCCCAAGGAAACGTGCATTCAATTCAATCCCTACAGATTTGAAGACACGTGCCATGCGTCAATTGATTATTGATAGTTTTTTGAATAATATCATCTAGCAAAATCTTGTAGGGATTGAATGCACGTTTTGATGTGAAGCATTCAACCACTACAACAAAATCTTAATTATGACGTGATGGATTCAATCCCTCCATATTAACGAATTTTAAAATTTATTGGTAATATTTTCATTGAAATCTTTCAATTCTTTGATTATCTTTTATTTTTGTTTCTGAGTTGTGAATAGACTCGGACGTACTTTTGAAATACACCACAGATTCCACTGACTATTTCCCGTACATCAAAATCAATATTTTTCATTAAAGTTTCGTAACCGTATTTTTTCAATATTCAAACAACCCAAAAATTGTCCGACTGCATAACAAGTCTAAACAAATGTGAGGTACCCGTAACATCTATACTTCCATGACAACCAAATATCCCACCTCAATACAACTTATGGCTAATATTTTGATAAAGAGTACTGAACTGTGTGTTCCACTTCTGGATTGCAGCACACTTCTTCACCCCTGTAGTCCTACACGCCATATCAACTCTTACACAAAATATACATACATATGCCATAGTATAAAGCTACAAAGTTAGTATTGCAGACTTTCTCTATTGATACAAATGTCTAGATTCACACACACACACAAGCACCACACACACACACACCACCCACACATGCACAGACACACACAGACATGTGCACACACATGTATTGTAGGTATGTCTGTGTATAGATATGATAAATGCCATGATGGTAGACACGATGTGATAGGTACCCAAGCTCAAAATCCTAAAATCACAAATCTACACAATTGTGATTCTTCAATGTAGGACATATCACTATCACTCCGTACTCCTTGAGAAACCAGACATTCGCGGATAACTCTCACTCCATACTCTTCATGGCACTAAGTAGCCCTTCTCCATTATGGGATAGCTCTCATTCCGGACCATATCAAACAAGCACCAAGTAGCCCTTTTTCTGCTATGCATTGGTCTCTCAATGAAAGCAGCAGTGATAGATACCCAAGCCCAAGGATTTAACTCCACCCAAAAGCTAGCTCAAGGGTGGAGGTTAAGTACTCATCTACACACTTATAAATTATAATTCTTCGATATGGGTCGTATAATGATGCCAAAACATGCATATAGTGAAAGCATCTATCAATGTATAGATAGAACATGTGAAGGTGAGCAGCACACATGTGATGCTGAAATAAGCTACATTTAAGAAGCTAGGATATAATTGTCCATGAAAAAAAAAAGTTAAGTATTTTACCTCTCACCCCGTTCAAGTAGCTTGTTCACTTGATCAATGTGTCCCTCAATACGATTATCCAGTATTAATGACACCAACAGATGCTCTACCTCCTTTTCAGGGACATTGAGCTCCTAAAGCACAGACAAGTTATAGAAAAAAAAGCACAGGCACAATGAAGTTATGAAATAAAGGACAGCCAAGTTATAAAAAAAAAGAACAATTAAGTTATGAAAAAAGAACAATTAAGTTATGAAAAAAAGAACAATTAAGTTGGGAAAAAAAGAAGCACAGCCAAGTATTGGAAAAAAGAAGCACATCCAAGTATTGGAAAAAAGCACAGCCAAGTATTGGAAAAAAAAAGCACAGCCGAGTATTGGAAAAAAGAAGCACAGCCAAGTATTGGAAAAAAGAAGCACAGCCAAGTATTGGAAAAAAGAAGCACAGCCAAGTATTGGAAAAAAGAAGCACATCCAAGTATTGGAAAAAAGAAGCACAACCAAGTATTGGAAAAAAGAAGCACAGCCAAGTATTGGAAAAAAGAAGCACAGCCAAGTATTGGAAAAAAGAAGCACAGCCAAGTATTGGAAAAAAGAAGCACAGCCAAGTATTGGAAAAAAGAAGCACAGCCAAGTATTGGAAAAAAGAAGCACAGCCAAGTATTGGAAAAAAGAAGCACAGCCAAGTATTAGAAAAAAGAAACACAGCCAAATATTAGAAAAAAGAAGCACATCCAAGTATTAGAAAAAAGAAGTACATCCAAGTATTAGAAAAAAGAAGTACATCCAAGTATTAGAAAAAAGAAGCACATCCAAGTATTAGAAAAGAGAAGCACATCCAAGTATTAGAAAAGAGAAGCACAACCAAGTATTAGAAAATAGAAGCATAGCCAAGTATTAGAAAATAGAAGCATAGCCAAGTATTAGAAAAAAGAACCACAGCCAAGTATTAGAAAAAAGAACCACAGCCAAGTATTAGAAAAAAGAACCACAGCCAAGTATTAGAAAAAAGAACCACAGCCAAGTATTAGAAAAAAAAAACACAGCCAAGTATTAGAAAAAAAAAACACAACCAAGTATTAGAAAAAAGAAACAAAGCCAAGTATTGGAAAAAAGAAACACAGCCAAGTATTGGAAAAAAGAAACACACCCAAGTATTGGAAAAAAGAAACACACCCAAGTATTGGAAAAAAGAAACACACCCAAGTATTGGAAAAAAGAAGCACAGCTAGAGGTGTCAACCGGGAGGGGCCGGCCCGGTCCGGCACGAGGAACGACACGATTCGGTCGTGCCTGGGCCGGCCCGGCATGGGAATTTCCCGTGTCCGGGCTCGTGCCGTGCCCGACAACTGCACTATCAGTGCCGTGCCGTGCCAAGACCAACCAGGCCTCGTGCCGTGCCTGGCCCAGCATGGTACCAGTGGCCCGTTAGCACGATACGAGCCGAGAAACCGAATTTTTTTAAAAAAGTTAGAGTTACTGGGGTACTGAAACCCTAATTTTTTTTAATATTAGGATTTCAGGGGCGCCGAAATTTTAAATTAGGGTTTCGGACGCGCCAAAATCCTAATTTTTTTTAATTAGGATTTCGGGAGTGTCGAAGCCCTGATTTTTTTAAATTAGGGGTTCGGCAAGACAACACGCAGACAAAATCCTAATTTTTTTTATATTAGAGATTCGGCCCGACCGAGCCTAACCCGACAGATTCGTGCCGCGGGCCCGTTCCGGGCTGACCTCCTTAGAACCGTGCCGTGCCTGGCCGGCACGAAACACGAACGTACAGGCTAAAAATGGGTCGTGCCAGCCCGACAATCTCATTTGACACCTCTAAGCACATCCAAGTATTGCAAAAAAGAAGCACGGCCAAGTATTAGAAAAAAGAAGCACGGCCAAGTATTAGAAAAAAGAAGCACGGCCAAGTATTGGAAAAAAGAAGCACGGCCAAGTAATGGAAAAAAGAAGCACGGCCAAGTAATGGAAAAAAGAAGCACGGCCAAGTAATGGAAAAAAGAAGCACAGCCAAGTACTGGAAAAAAGAAGCACGGCCAAGTACTGGAAAAAAGAAGCACAGCCAAGTACTGGAAAAAAGAAGCACAGCCAAGTACTGGAAAAAAGAAGCACAGCCAAGTACTGGAAAAAAGAAGCACAGCCAAGTACTGGAAAAAAGAAGCACAGCCAAGTACTGGAAAAAAGAAGCACAGCCAAGTACTGGAAAAAAAGAAGCACAGCCAAGTACTGGAAAAAAAGAAGCACAGCCAAGTACTGGAAAAAAGAAGCACAGCCAAGTACTGGAAAAAAGAAGCACAGCCAAGTACTGGAAAAAAGAAGCACAGCCAAGTACTGGAAAAAAGAAGCACAGCCAAGTACTGGAAAAAAGAAGCACAGCCAAGTACTGGAAAAAAGAAGCACAGCCAAGTACTGGAAAAAAGAAGCACAGCCAAGTACTGGAAAAAAGAAGCACAGCCAAGTACTGGAAAAAAGAAGCACAGCCAAGTACTAGAAAAAAGAAGCACAGCCAAGTACTGGAAAAAAGAAGCACAGCCAAGTACTGGAAAAAAGAATCACAGCCAAGTACTGGAAAAAAGAATCATAGCCAAGTACTGGAAAAAAGAAGCACAGCCAAGTACTGGAAAAAAGAAGCACAGCCAAGTACTGGAAAAAAGAAGCACAGCCAAGTACTGGAAAAAAGAAGCACAGCCAAGTACTGGAAAAAAGAAGCACAGCCAAGTACTGGATAAAAGAAGCACAGCCAAGTACTGGAAAAAAGAAGCACGGCCAAGTACTGGAAAAAAGAAGCACGACCGAGTATCAGAAAAAAGAAGCACGGTCGAGTATCGGAAAAAAGAAGCACGGTCGAGTACCGGAAAAAAGAAGCACGGCCGAGTACCGGAAAAAAGAAGCACGGCCGAGTATCGGAAAAAAGAAGCACGGCCGAGTATCGGAAAAAAGAAGCACGGCCGAGTATCGGAAAAAAGAAGCACGGCCGAGTATCGGAAAAAAGAAGCAAGGCCGAGTATCGGAAAAAAGAAGCATGGCCGAGTATCGGAAAAAAGAAGCACGGCCAAGTATCGGAAAAAAGAAGCACGGCCAAGTTTCGGAAAAAAGAAGCACGGCCAAGTTTCTGAAAAAAGAAGCACGGCCAAGTTTATGAAAAAAGAAGCACGGCCAAGTTTATGAAAAAAGAAGCACGGCCAAGTTTCGTAAAAAAAGAAGCATGGCCAAGTTTCGTAAAAAAGGAAGCACGGCCAAGTTTTGTATAAAAAGAAGCACGGCCAAGTTTCAGAAAAAAAGCACGGCCAAGTTTTGGAAAAAAGAAGCACGGCCAATTTTTGGAAAAAAAAAAGCACGGCCAATTTTTGGAAAAAAAACACGGCCAAGTTTTGGAAAAAAGCACATCCAAGTTTTGAAAAAAAGAAGCACGTCCAAGTTTTGAAAAAAAGAAGCACGTCCAAGTTTTGAAAAAAAGAAGCACATCCAAGTTTTGAAAAAAAGAAGCACATCCAAGTTTTGAAAAAAAGAAGCACGTCCAAGTTTTGAAAAAAAGAAGCACGTCCAAGTTTTGAAAAAAAAAGTACATCCAAGTTTTGAAAAAAAAGAAGAATAGCCAAGTTTTGGAAAAAAGATGCACATCCAAATTTTGGAAAAAAGAAGCACATCCAAATTTTAGAAAAAAGAACATGCAAATTTTGGAAAAAAGCACAGCCAAATTTTGGAAAAAAGCACAGCCAAATTTTGGAAAAAAGCACAGCCAAAATTTGGAAAAAAGTACAACCACCAACTTTTGGAAAAAAGCACATCCAAATTTTGGAAAAAAGTACAACAAACTTTTGGAAAAAAAGGACCGCCAAATTTTGGAAAAAAACAACCAAGTTATAGGAAAAAGATGCACAACCTAGCCAAGATATAGAAAAAAGTACAGCCAAGATATTGAAATAGAAGCACAGCGAAGATATTAAAAAAGATGCACAGCCCATCCAGTGATTTAAAGATGCAGACCCAGGCTGTCTGCATTCACAATTTTTAGGTTAAGAGCCAGACCAGGACAGGAACAGTCTTATTGGTACATGCCAGCTATGGCAGGCTTCAAACATTGATCTGGTTCAGCCCTTAAGGTTCCAAAGGCAACAGAGCTGGGACAATGAAATCCAGTCTCATTAGAACAAGGTCGAATCTTGGGCCATCCCATCCGAAACATCTCATTTTGTTATCTCAATGACTCAATTCCTATCCCACAAATCATTATAATACTAATAGGATTTAAATAGTTCACATTTTATATTTTCAAAAAACAAGTTTACTTTCAAGAAAAATTCTAAAATTAAAATTTATAATTATATATATATATGTGATTTAGGATAGGACATATGTCAAATATTTCAAAAATATGTAAAAAAAAAATAAACTAATAAATTTGTTTCATGAAAACTAAGTACCTTAAAAAAAATGTCCAAGATCCTACAACTATTAAGTGATAATAAAAAACTAAAATATGTAGTAATTAAATAAAAATAAAAAACTACTTGATACAAAACCAAAGGGTGTCAAGTAGAACAAATTCTTTGTTCCTTACATTATCTATCAGAAAGGCCAAGTCCCTATTGTAAACTAGGTTAGATAATGCGACATAAGACTTAATTAGGAAAGATTATACACATATTCATCCAACATCCAAGAAGAGACCTCATTGCTCTTCTCGAATCTATTTGTGTTAGTCATATCAAATGCAAGCATAGGGTTAAGGTTAAGATCATGTGTTACATCTCCATGAAAAGTAGAATTGGACAAAAAAATGAATAAATTGCTATAGTGTTTGAATGTGCATACTCTTGGATCAAGTCCTTAAACAAGGTGACTTATCCTTGAAGAACATCACCCTAGCACTCTTAATCTTTTAGACTGATGAATTTTATGCAAAAAAGTGAAATAATCTCACCCGAGCATACACGCACTTGTATGGGATATAGTTTGAGAGAATAAAATAATATTTAATTAATTAAAAAAATTAGCGGATAACAATGTTTCTCCCAAAAAAAAATCTAGATACACTCCTATGAAGTTGAAGTGTCTATTAGTATCAATCAGATATCAATTTTTTCTTTCATATGTCTTATTCTATGTGATAAACAATCTCATGATCATTCAAGGAAAAAAAAATAGATTATAAGTATATTCTAAAATATTATCATTTATAAATATCACAATACAACTTTCAAACTTAATTTTTATTTTTTTATAAAAAATAAAACAAATATGAAATTTTTAATCATTGATAATTATTTATATCAAGTACGATCAATAATAAAATAATAAAATGTGATGCACTTTATATGCAAGCACATCCTGAAGAAATAAGATTACAAAACAAAATAATAAAAATTTAGTTGAGACAACTAAATTACTTCATCATTTTAGAAGTGTTTCGATATACCCCCTTGGGGACATAATTATAATCATAATCACAAACCATATGAACAACCAAATATATATTTCTATCATTTAACTTCATGTCTTTTCACATATTGTACTTAGAATAAAAATTATCTAATATATAAGATAAAACCTTGAAGAGTATTTATTTTATTTTGGACCAATCATCAAGTAATGATATGCCCAAGATAATAAAATATATATTTTTGGATTATTTTATTATCCAAAAATGATACATATTATTCATCTCAATAAACACTTGAATAGGGTACTAGCTAATGCTAATGGTGTATTCTTGAGCAACACTAATTTTTTAATATGTCTAAGTAGCATAAGGATTCAATAGACAGTTGGAACTCCTTATTTCCTTTACACACATAGAGTTCCACTTGAGTGATCATCCAGGAGAGCATCTCCCATCAACAACAAAAATATCAAATATCATAGATATATAAGCAACTCTATTTACGGATATATCCTTAAATATTTTGACATAAAATACTGATACATAATTTATAATAAAAATACAATTAAAATATAATAAATATTTTAAAATTATAATATAAAAAATATTAAATATTATTATTTACTTATTATATATGTATATAGCAAAAAAAAATATTTAAATATTATATCTCTATGTTATTCAAATTTATTGAAAATAAAATTTTAATTATATTTCTATCAAAGAGTAATATTAAATTTTATTCTATTTATTTATTGAATATGTAATAAATTGTTTAGTCAAAAATATATTTATTTTATCTCATTTTAATTTATTCAAATCCATTGAATGTAAAAATAAAAATAAATTTAATTATATTATAATATATGTAAGGTCAAAATAAATGGGTGAAATTACACCTTGCCCATATCAAAAATTTGTTTGAAATTTTAAATTTTTCTATAAAATAATGATCTCCTTTTGTATTACTTATTTATTTATTTAATGAATATTTAATAATAATCAAATCCCCATTAACTTGTATTTTATTTATTATATTATTTATTTTAATTCTTTGAGATTAAATTTTATATTTCAAATTATTATTACATATTTTATTTTTATAATTACGGTATCTAAGACGAGATTTTAGATAATAATTTTTATGATTAATATATGTCTAAAAATTCTTTCAAAATAACAATAAGAACCTCAAAGTCTTAAATATTTAAGAGAATATTGAACACCTTCAATTATCTATTTTTTTAGTATATCAATACAAATAATTACTACTATTCTCATATATTATTTACTATTAAAATAAAATAAATGACAACAAAAATTGAAGTAAAAAAATTCAATAAGAGTAATTTCTAATTATAAAAAATAAAAATCAAAATAATTTAAGAAAAAATAATTACTTATATATAATTGAAAAAAAAATTCATCAAAATTATTAAAAATAAATAGAATAAGATAGATAGTAATATAATCGCGACCTATATTTAGTACTAGGCTACTAGCTTATATAGTATTATCCAATGTGGCATAAAAGGTTAAGACAAAAAAATCAAGATCCTCATAAATTTTTATAAAGTAAAATGACTTCCCAAGATCTTAAAGAGGTGACTATACACTCTTCGAATGATAAATTCATAATAATAATTGACCATATCAACACCTTTAATACTCTATTTTTTCAACTTATTATATTTAATCATAAAATAGAAGTTTAATGTGTTAAGATTTTATTTTAAATTTTACTCGATAAATATGATCAACTTATCATCAATCTGACAAATAATACTCTTATGGACTATCTACTTTTCAATAATATTACAGCTAAATTCTTAGAAGAAAAAAATAGTTACAAAAATAAGGAGAATACACATATAAGTTTACAGCAAGTAGATTCTTTGAAGGTGATATGAAAAAGATTAACCGAACATATCAACACCTTGAAAGCTCTATATTCTCTCAATATCTCTTGTAGTATAAGTTTGACTCTCTAGTATGAGTCAGAATCATAATAGACTAAAGTTAAATAAAAAAATATTAATTATTATAATTATGACAAGAAAATAAACTTCAAAAAAGATTAATTGTATAAGAAAAAAAGAATATAATGATGCATCAAATACTTAAGGAAAATATAGTAATTATCAATAATGATGATAATAATTTATATAGCAAGACAACAATAACAATCAAGAGTAAAAAATACTTTGTCAATATCTAATTACTACACTCATGAACATCATGACACAAAACATCTAACAAAAAATGATTTCACAAATATAGTAATAAATTAATGTCAAAAGATTTTGTACACATGTGTGATGATAATGCTTTAAAGATTACTAATATTAGTACTATCAAAATAAAAATATTTAATTGTATGATTCGTATCATTCATGAGATATAACAAATGAATGACTTCAAAATAAAATTTATTATCTTTGAGACAAATAAATAATCTTAGATACAGAACATATGTTAAGAATGAAATAATAAAAATTATAAAAGATACTTATAATTATAAAGGCATAAAACATCACAACAAATCTATTCATTCTTTAAGTAAAAATACTACATAAAGTTAATATGTGTTGTATCAATTAACAAAGAAAAATAATCAATAAAAATATAATATTTCAAATTAGGCCACATGTCAGAATATAATTTAATGATTTTCTATAAAAGAAAACTATTTCCAAAGCTCAAATTGATAATTCTACCATTTTATTAGCATTATGTTACAAGTAAACAACATAAATCGTTGTTCAATAGATCAATTGCTATAAGTAAGTACATTATAAACTTAATTCATTCTAATATATAAAAATTACCAAAAATATCTCAAGGGAAAGTAAAATATTATCTTTCATTGATTATTATTCTAAGAAATACTGAGTGCATATGATTAATAAGAAGTCAGATATATTTTTAATTTTTAAAGACTTCAAAGAGAAAATGAAACTAAATCCAAGAAAATAATTAAATACTTTAAGATAAATAATAGAAGAAATTATACAGATAACAAGTTTTTTACTCTTTATAAATAGAAAAAATATCAAATGACAATCCACAAACATATATATGCCACAATAAAATAAATGGATGAACAGATGAATAGATAAACAGAATACTTATAGAATAAATAAGAGCTATGTTAAGATTTACAAACCAACCCAACTCTTTTTGGGTGAAAGTAGTTGATATTGTTATGTGATATATTAATCTTTATCGACCACAGTTAATTTAAACATTATAATGAAAAAGTGAACTATGAAACCAATAAATTACTCTATTTTATATTTATTTGAATATTCTATATATATAATGTATACTACCCAAAAAAAAATAGATCTAAAACTCTAGAATTATATATTCTTAAGATATGTGCTAAAAAAGTAAAGACATCACCTGTGAAATCTCACTATCAATAGGGTCAATATCAACAAAAATATAATTTTTGTAGAAAATCATTATAAATAATAAATAAAAATAATAGCACATCAAATAAAATTTCAAAAAATATAATTATACAAATGAAAAATAATGTAACATAAAAAACTTAAATATCTACGAAGAAAATATCAGAGTTTGAGGTACAAAAACAAATTTATTCTAAGATTCTAAAAATTAGTTGTCTCAACTCATGATAGAAGGTCACCAGTTTAACACTCGAAAAAAATTACAAAGAGTAATATTACATATTATTTTTTAATTGAGGATGAAAAACTATTAGCATTTCATAAAGCTACAAGTAGCATAGATGCATTACTATAGATGAAAACAAAGTATAAAAAAACTAAAACTCTACACAAAAATAAGACATGAAAGCTGATATATTGCAACAATAAGAATAGTAATAACTTTATGTGTTGTATTTGATTTATATTTGAAGCAATTATATATTAAAATTATATTTTTTATGGAGATATTAAAGAAAAAATTTATATATTCCAACTAAAAAATTTTACTGAACAGACTAGAAAAACTTGATTTACATATTGAACAAATCTATAGATAATCTCAAACATAACCCAAAATATTAATATAAAAGATTTGATTCATTTATGATAAGTTTTATGTATAATAAACTCAATATATTCTATTATATGTACTACAAGAGATTTGAAAATAAAAATAACTTTTTTATTCTATTACACATTGATGATATGATGGAAATAAATTGTAATAAATATCAAATTTAAAAATTGAAGACATTTGACTAGAGAATTTAATATGAAAGATTTATAACTATCAAGCAAAGTTCTAAGGATACAGATTTACCAAGATAAAAATAATAGAAAAATTTGACTATCTCAAAAAAACTAATTTAATAAAATCTTTCGAGGCTTCAATATGCAAGGTAATAAGTTAATTTATACTACATTTCCTATTAATTCCAAGTTACCTTCAATTATGTATCTAGGTATAGAAAAAAAGAGAAGCAAAACGTCTCGAGTAACATATATATTGACAATAAAAAATTTAATGTTCATAATAATTCATACAAGAACATATATTACACAAATAGTAAGTGTGATTAGTTAATTTATGATAAATCATGACACAAAATTAAAGTATTATAAATACTATAATTTATAGAGATTTATTAGAAAAACCTCAAATATTATAAATATTCGAGGTTAATTCTAAGATATATTATAAAAATCTTAAATATTATATTATTATAGAGATTTGAATCTTATTGACAGAAATTATATTGATAAATACTATATTGAAAATATTGACAACAACAAGTTCACTATAAGCTATACTTTTATTTTTGCAAAAAGAGCTATAAATTGTGTTTCATAATTATAATTTATTATCTTATTTTTATGACAAAAACAAAGTACATCACAACTAGACAAGCTAATAAACAAGTAATCTAGTTACAAATATTATTATGAAAACTTGAACACAAATAAAATAAAATTATTTTATTTTGTAAAAATCATAGCACTCTAAACTTGACAAAGAATCTAATATTTTACTTAAAAATTAATTATATTAGAGTATAATATTATTATATAAAAAAATAAAAGAAAATATAAATATATAAAAGATCCACACTGATAAAAACCTATTACATATTATGAACAAACTGATTAATGCTAACATATTTATAGTGTAAAATCTTGTATAACTTTAATAAAAATGTAAGCAAACATTGAGTTAACATATAAGGAAAGTGAATTTCAGGTGTGAGAATATAAAATCAAAGTAGCTAGATAAAAATTCATATTATTTAAGATTTCTGATTTTTCTTTTATAAAATAAAAATTTATCCTTTTTAAAATTTATCTTAATCATAAATCTAATATAGCTTATATTTTATTTATTAAATTGTTTATTTTAATAATTTGAGTTTGAATTTTTTATTTTAAATTATTATCGTAATGCTCTATTTTTATAATAATATATAATTCATATTGAATTAATTTGATTAAAATATAGATTATCACAGACCAAAATGCATATTCACGTTCTCAAAAAGATAACAATCCCCATTTGATTGTCTTCAAAGACAACCAAACTTGAGTTTCCCAGAATTCCAAAGAGTAACCCAACAAAGTAGTTTACTAGAGTGGACCAATTCCTTGAGCTCCAAGCTACATCAGAAGCACAAAAGGTCTTATTGGCACCCTTTCACCTTGAAGGTGAAGCCAACCAATGGTGAAGAAGGTTGAACCATACATATCATGAAGGAGAGAGGAGGTGTGAGCAGTTTGTGATGACAAGTTGTGATGACAAATTGTGATGACATCAAACCAGCTTCCCCAGTGAAATGCTGATCATGGGAAGAAATACAGCAAAGACGGGCCATGGAATTGTACTTTTATTGTGATGACAAATTCACTGCAGATCATAAATGTCGAGGGCCACAAATACTGTTATTGGAAGCACCCATCGAAACCAGATCCTCCAGATGCGAAGAAGTGTCAGATTAACATCATGTTGAGAGTAAGCTTGAAACAAAGCCAGGGCCCATGATTTCGCTGCATGCACTGGATGGTCCTCACACAAGACAATGAGGGTAGCAGCCAAGATCGGATCACTGGAGGGTCAGGTAAGAGCCCTCATCAATAGAGGCTCGACTCGTAACTTCATTAGTGATCATGTTAAACTCACCATGGAATTTCAATGGGAGAATACACCACAGAAGTTGCAAGGATAGGACCAACATTAAATCCAAAAAGCTTTCCTTGGAGGTGTCAAAAGAATTTCGTCAAGGTCATTCTCTTTGTTCCATATGTGCGCATTCACTAATGAAAGTGGTGCAAGAAGACATGCAACCAGCCATGCACAAATTGTTGGAATGATATGCAGATGTCTTTGCCGAACCCACCCAATTACCACCAGCAAGAGAAGTAGACCATTGCATTCCTCGAAAAGAAGGAACCAAACCAATTAACCTAAGGCCATACCCATATGCATACTTGCAGAAAGCAAAAATGAGAAGCAGGTGCAAGAGATGCTCAACCAAGAAATCATACGGCCAAGACTAGCCCCTTTTCATCACCGATGGTACTAGTTAAGAAGAAAGATGGCAGTTGGCGATTCTGTACTGACAATCGCATTCCCCATCCCGACAATAGAAGTTATGCTAGACGAGTTGCATGGTGCTACCAATTTTATCAAGTTGATTCTCGAGATATTCCTAAAAACTGCTTTTAGAACACACAATGATCACTACGAATACTTGTTCATGCCTTTTACAAGCCACCATGAATTCTATCTTTCGACCCTATCTCAGAAAATGTCCTAGTTTTTTTGACAACATTTTAATTTGTAGCCCAGCATGGGAAACTCAATAACAAAATCAGTATTTTAATCAAAAAAAGGGTGTGGGGGGGGGGGGTTTGGCCAACTTGAGCATGAATATCTGGGGCATATTTTACAACACAAGAGGTCCAAGATAGTGATAGATATGGGAAAAATAGAAGCCATGGTAGCATGACCTCGTCCTACTAGCATCTCTGAACAAAGTGGTTATTTATGACTCACTAGGTACTTCAGAAAATCTGTGAAATTTATGGCATCATCAACAGCCCTCTAACCAATCCCCTATAGAATGGCCAGTTCAGATGGAATGATGAAGCAGATTCCACCTTCCTCACACTCGAAGGTGCCATGAGCACCACGCCAACACTAGCAAGGCCCAAGAAATGTTGGCGATAGCAGAAACTATTCGCATATGTGATCATACCTCGGCTCCTTGAAGGAAGTTCATCATTCGGACTGATCAAAAAAGTCTTGAATACCTCCGTAACATCGAATCACAGCCCCTGATCAACAACGATGGGTGGAAAAATTGCTGGGGTATGACTATGAAATTCAATACCATCCCAGTTAGGAAAATACTGCTGCAGATGCACTTTCAAAAAAACCAATTAGCCCAAGCCTTAATAATTTATCTTTGCCACAGATCCACAAATAGGAAAAAAAAAAGAAGCTACGTGTAGTGAAGAGTACATTATCCAGTTAAGTCCCTCCGCCCAAGATCAGTCAGGATCATCCTACAACCCACGTGATGGCCTGATTTTTTTTTTAATAAAACCAGAGTAGTGGTGCCTCGAGTTCAAGAGATTCGCAAGAAAATTCTATTTGCAAGAAAATTCTACTTGAGTTAAAGAAAATTCTACTCGCAAGAAAATTCTAATCGAGTTGAAGAAAATTCTACTGGCCAAACATGTACAAAGATGTCTAAGACCATGTCTCCACATGTGAGATCAGCCAAAAGACGAAATCTGAAGCTCTAGCCCCAGCGGGTCTTCTCCAACAGTTAACAATCCCCTGCCAAACATGGGATGACATCACACTTGATTTCATTGAAGGCCTGCCTATGTCGCATGGCAAGGATACCGTTCTGGTGGTTTTCAACAGGCTTAGTAAGTATGCTCATTTTATTTCTTTAACGCCATCCCTCCTTCACTACTAGGGTGTAGTGAAGTTTCATGGCATGCCCCAATCATTAGTCAATGACCGCGACCCCATTTTCGTCAGTAAATTATGGCAGGTATTCTTTACTAACTCGGGCACTACACTCAAGCTTGGCTCGGCATCTCACCCACAAACTGATGGGCAATCAGAAGTGGTGGTGAATCGCGGCCTTGAACAGTACCTCCAAAGCTTCATGCATCAATGGCCAAAAAAATGGACAGAATACCTACAGTGGGCATGGGCAGGACTGAGTTGTGGTACAATACCACTCATCACATTTCCACTGGGATGATGGCCCTTTTGTGCTTTTATAGTCGCCCTCCACCAACCATTCCTTACTTCCAATCTGGACACTCACCTGTGAATAAAGTGGACAAAAGTTTAACTTGCAGGGACAAACTCCTTGAACAGCTTGAATCTAGTTTGGTGGTGGCCACTGGCCAGTAATCACATGAAACAAAGGGCTGATCGGAATGGGTGGTGGAATTTTCAAGTAGGTGACGTGGCATTCTTGAAATTACAACCACATCGGTGGCATACCACCTTCAAACGTGCTCACCATAAGTTAGAACGTCAATTCTTTGGGCCATATCCGATTCTACAAAGAATTGGCCAAGTTACATGTGGGCTGCAATTTCCTGAGGGTCGTACATACAACAAGGAGGTGAGTATAGAATTACCATCGGTGGCAGATGATGGAATTGTTTTGGTTGAGGCAAAAAGAATCCTTGATACACACAGGGTTAAGCAGGACAAGAAGTTTATTTTGGAGCATCTGGTGCAGTGACATCCCTTACCAGCCGAAGAGGCCACCTGGAAAAATGCTAAGATGCTGCAGGTTTCTGTAGCATCTTAGCATGAATCAGCCAAAGAGAGATGTGGATTACAAAAGACCACGTCTTAGGAGCTTTTTCTATTCTACTGTTATTTGCTTCTGTTATTATTTGCTTCTGTTATTATTTGCTTCTGTTATTATTTGCTTCTGTTATTATTTGCTTCCTGTTAGTTTCCTTGCTCTTAGGTAATCTGTTGTTTGGTCTCACTCAAAGAGAACTTAAATCTTGATAACTACTCTAACAGTTCTGACTGAAACCTATTAATATGTCACAATTATATTTAAATATATCACAGATATATATCAGCATATCAAAATAAATCATATAAATATTTATATATTTCTTTTTTTTTAACTATTTTTTTATGGATGCATATATATTCGTGATTGTCAATATATCTGTGATATATCATGATTTTTTTATGATAATTATAAATTTATTGATCAAATGATATTTCTATATTCTATGTTGTATTGGTAACCATAGATATAGAATAAATCTTGGATATATTGGATATTTTTTACCTTGCTCCTCACATTCTTTTTACCTTGTTGATTCATACATGATAACTCTTATTTTGAATCATGAAATGTACCAACAAATACAAAATAAATTTATTTTGAAAAATGTTTGAAACCTTAATGAAAAAGAAATCTCCCTCAAGTGTAGTCGAGCTTTGAGCTAGTAGCTTCCCAATCAATTCCAATCTTTGACTCTGAATGGGTTGAGAACAAATGTGACAAACATCATGTTGTATCTAACACAACCCAATTAGGAAGTCGAGTCACCTGTCCAGCATGCCTGGCAATGAGGGCAGCCCAGCATGATCCAGTTACCGAATAGCAATCAGGAATGTTCTAGGTTAGGTCATCATTCAACACGACATGAATCGGATTATGGGGCATGAATCATGACTGGCCCAGAATGCACCTAACCCGGGCTAGCAAGCAGACTAGCCTAGACTAATTCAGGATAGACTAAGCGTGGTCTGCCTAACATGGACTGAATCCATAATAGCCTAGGTCCCTGGGACCTAATTTTGGTACTGTATAAATGCAAGGACACGTCTAGGCTAGCCCACAATTTAGACTCTTGCACTGCATATATATATATATATATATATATATATATATATAAAATAACTTAATAATTTTATTTAAAATTGCAAAATTGGGATTAATGGTTAACAGTTACCTGACCATTGATATGACATTGAGAAGTCTTGATATATGATAAAATATTTAATTGAGCTCTGGCAGAGTTGACTCCAGTCCGAACCAACCTTAATTTATTCTCTGCCTGCACTTAGCAGGCAGAAAATGATGAATGCAAACCAGGCATGCAGGCCTAATCCCAAGGCATTACCCTGTCCATGAGGGTCTGCTACATATTATAGTACTTTTTCTAGAGATAATTTTGCTCTTAAAAAATAATAAAAACAATAATTTAAAGATTGAAACGCAAAAATAAAATTCAATGTGATGATTACAAATATTTATGAAATACATTATGTCGAGAAACTTCTTAAAGAGATTAGATACCTACTTACTTTTCTCACTATTGTATATTATAATAGTCAAACAATTAGACATATAATCTCGAATTTAATATTAAATGAATGAGTGAACCACCTAAAAATAAATAATTTTTTTCTTAGAAAAATATACAAAACAAGACCATTGTTATCTTTTATATTTCTATAGCATATCAGTCAATTGATATCTTTACAAAACCCTAGAGGAGCCCTCAGCTTAATTCTTTATCCTTTAAACTTGATATTTTGAATATTTATGCATCAATGTGATGAGGTATATTACAGTTTATTTTTTTTTTCTTTTTTTTTTATATATGTACGTCTTTACCTCGTAAAGGCATAATAGTTTTTGGTACTTCAATTATAGATATACTAACATGTTAATTTCATCATAACTCAAGAATTAAAAATATTTATGCAAAAATAACATTATGATGATTGATAACCTGAAAAATTCTTATAGTATATGCATGTATTAGAGGTCAAGACTTAGAGATATGACAAATATTTTTATTCAAATGTGGTAGGTCTCAAGTTCCGGTCTCATTAGATACAATTTTTCTAAACTTTCAAAAACAAGATTATCAATATATTAATATTTTCTAGGTTTTGTGCTAAGCATGAGATTGACACACTGGGTATAACATAAACAGCTCTAACTCCATGTTTTTACCTTGTCTTGATAGGAACATCTAACTTGTGGACTACCACAAGTTTATTATGAATTATAGTGAACTTTTAATTTGTTGAGTTGTTATGATTTTATTTATTTTAGTGACTTTTTTATTTCTTTAGCACTCAACCAAGATATGAGTCCAAATATTTATGAATTATAATGATTTTCCATTTCTTGAGTTATGATTTTAAATATTAGATGTATTTATGATATCCCCCTATAATATGGATTCAATCTTTATTAATCAAGAAAAATTATGTAACTTGCACAATTTAGACATTCATTGACCAAATTTACGAAGATTCTCCTAGTTGAAATTGATTAGGTAGCTATTGCTAGCTAGTAACATTAATTATCTATTTTTTATTTGTACTAGGATGAAGACTAACATTCATTATTTTAATAAAAAATCTTAGAGTTATCAATTTCATCATTTTGTAGTTACATATGCTAATCGTAGAACAAAATAATATGAGTTTAGCTAGTTAAAGCAAGATCATCTTCTAAAGAAAAAGTAAGGTATTAAAAAAAAGTTAAAAGAGATCTACAAGGATAATATGCTCATCATCAACAGATTAGGTATAATCAAAATATTTTTTATAATTTAAGTTATGAGAGAAGACATTTTGTTCTCCCATTATATAAAACTATTAGAAGAGTTATATTTTTTTTTAATTAAAAGGCATTGACCTTTGAATAGAATACATCACAATAATAAACAAATATATCCATAATATATCAACAATTTAAGGGGTACAAAAATTATGACTTTTCCATTAGTTTAGTAGCAAGATTATTTTATTCATATTATCATAAAAATATTATCTCTAGATGCGTCAACGAGATAAAATTTCATGTACGTTATGCTTGAAAGTGGCATTCACTATTACTATGCAATTTAAGATTTATAGCTACAAAGATAATAGTAATACCCAAAGTAAAATGCTCTCATTTAGTATGAGGTCTGAACGAGAATAATATCTTGATAATCTTATCCATGAAAATCATAAAAATTATATCCGATAACTCTCTAACTTGAGACCTACCTCAATTGAACGAAGACACATAATATTTTTATAACATTTCCCAATCCATGTGGGTAAGCTAATTGTTTTATACTGACTTATTATTTATTGTTTAGAAATTAGAATCTTAACAACTGAATTTGAAGAGATGTATATTTCTTATTTTGATAGCTCCATCAAAAAAAGACTCAGTTGGATGAGTGATGAATTGGAACATAAAGTTAGATGCGCTACACTTTCAAAATTCAGTTTTGCTTAAGCTTGATTTAGTATTGATGATAAAGTTCTTGATTCATTTCATTCCTCACTTAAATTTAAAATGACCAAGACTTGTTTGTCCTAGATATTGATTGTTGTTATTGAGATCATCAAATCCTACCAATTTAAAAACTTTATATTCAACCTTAATTTGGACTAACATCAATTCTTTTTATGTAAGCTTTGAGACAAAGATAAAGAACCTCCCACAACACACCCTTCAATTTAGCTAGGAGAATGTAAGGTTTTTTCTCACAAGATTGTAGCTTGGTCGTAGCTGATGCCTTAGCTGAGCTTTATGCTCATGATTTTACAAATGAGAATTGAAATCCATTACAATTTTACAATCGTAACCTCACCTTTGATATGAATGGAATACGAATTCTTGTGTAAGGTTTAATCAGCTTGAGTAGCACTTGTGTTCGAACATTCTTCAAGAGATCTTCAATGTAATTTCGAATGAAAGGATCATCCATTATTGTTTTCCTGTTACTCTAGACAAATCATAAATGATCATATATATGAACTGAGGTATGAAAACAATGGTGTAGTAGCATGCATGGAAAGACATTGATTGTCTAATCATACCTTAAGTATTTTCTCAAACTCCATTATCTCATTTCTCTGATATGCTGCTATAAGATTTGTCATTGCCAAAATCTCTGGATCATTTTTATATCTTAAAGAGAAGATCATCAAATAAGAGATTGAACAAAAAAATATATAGGCTATAACAAAACTTGCATCAGAAGAGTGTGAATGGACATTACTGGATACAGATTATGGTCTAGATCAACAATGATTCCATAATTTACCCAGTGATTGTCCAGCAGATGAAGATAATAACTGATTTGTAGATGCTTACGGTTTTGCCTCTTGACCATCAAAAGGATTAACTTCGGATTCCATTAGCATGTTAGCCAGAACCAGGTATCTTGTTGCATAACACAGAGTCAGCAAAAAGAGATCATTAGGGTGCAAAAAAAAAAAAACTTGTTGGAGCTTGCTGTTTATTTTTTAATTTTTTATAATTAATTTTTATTATCCCCTTTCCTTTTACTGAGAGCAGCCAACTCAAGTAATATACAAAGGACTTTTGTGTATCAAATTTTATTTGTGTTGAATTAAGTTGTGTTGTAACATTTTTAAGTTGTTTTGAGTTATTTTTTTGTTATCATTTTATTTTCTACATCAATTTTGTAACAAAGCATATGAAAAAAAAAAATTTGAACAAGAGCAATATGAACCAAATTCAAAGCAAAAAAAAAAAAAACTTGATATGTTTTAATTTTTATAAATATTTCAATTAACAAGACTCCACTTAGGACATGAGCATCCATCTGTATAAATTGTTTAGTTGAAATATGAACCCAAAACATTCGTTTAATTACATGAGAACTAGGACATACCAGCAGCTTCTTAAAAGTGGTTGTTACGAATCTGAATTGTCAATATAATTTCATAATCATTTTGTATTTTTTCTAATTTCATTTTAGGATCATGTCAACTCAATTTCGATATATGCATTTGTAAAAGTTTTTATTGACAAATCACACATCATTTGTCTCCATATGAACATAAAGATAAATAATTTTACTAGGGACACCCTTAAGATATGGGCCCTCCCTAAACAACCCAAATACATTAAGCACAAGTTGAACATGCATAAATCAAAAAAAAAAAAAATACAAAAACTCAATGTCCTCTTTCGAGTTTATATAAAAGTATCACATACACAATAAAGTAAAGATAAATTGATATATTCTCAAAACATTCCAAAAAATATCAACTAGTTGATTTACAACAATGCCAACTATAACAACTAATCAATGATGTATCCATATTCTAGTGAGGTGACTATAGATCATTATATATATTTTATCTGCTCGTGAACAATTAAATTAAAAATAATATATATGACTATAAGATTGTCTAAACACATACGTTAAGTGGGATAGAATCATCTCTTCATTAAAGCATGTGAGGCCGATCTTGATCCCAAAATTATTTGCACATATACTTGAAATTTAGTTTGAAAAAACTCAAATTCAGCTATCCTCTAACTCAACATCTCCAATAAAAAAATTATCATTTAGATAAACTAACATGAAAATAACTCTAATTACATGTATCTGCGACATGATAAATTAAGCTAAATAGAATTGATAATATCATCAAAATTTAAAAATAAAGTTTCACCAGATTTTTTTTTCATTCATGCAAATACACCAATCAACTCCTTATAATGTCGTTAATGAAAGTAAGCAATCTAATGCATAAACCTTTTAATTATGAGAATTTATTTTCTTAGAGAGCTAGTAAAATTTATACAAAAGATCTATAGTTATGAAAGGCGTGCCTGAGGCGCGCCTAAAGCTCATGTGCCACCACTCCCGGAAAAAATATCTCGTTTCAAGCGAGGCGCAGGCGGGTGAGGTGCAGCAGGCGTCGACTTCCAGTTTCGGCGGCAGCAGGCAGTCAAGCCAGGTACGCCATTCTTCTCCTTTTTCATCTTCTTCTCCTCTCCTTTTTTTTTTGTCAGATTCGCCGTCAGAAATGGGAAAATTTCGTCGGAGAAGAAGGGCAGAGCAATGGCGGGAGAAGCGGCGAGAGACGGAACCAGGAGAAACGCAGGAGGAGTGCAGTCGGGGAAGACGACGTATTCGGCTGATCCAACCCAAAACGACATCGTTTTGGGTTGGTTTTGATTTTTTTTAAAAAAACAAAACCCTCAAAACGACGTCGTTTTGAGATTCTGATTTAAAATAAAAAAACGACACCTCCAAAACGACGTCGTTTTGATCTTCCAGGAATCAAAACGACGCCGTTTTAGAGTTTTGTGATTTTAAGCCCTATAAAACCCCCTCTTTCTCGGATTACACCTTAAACCCCTCAAAACAACCATCCCAAAACACTCTTATGGCTAGATTGAAGAGGAGAAAAGAATAAGACGAGGCTCAAAATGTATTTTTTTCATTTTACATATTTTTGTTGGGAAAAAATTCTTCAAAAGGTAAAAAAACATTTTCAAAAAATACTTAAAAACTAGAATAAATTTTTTTGAATAATACTTTGAAAAAAATATGTAATTTTCAAAAAAATAATGTAGAAAAAATGGAAAAAATTCTAAAAATTAACGAAAAATAGAAAAAAATCATGAGAAAAATAATGAAAATTATGAAACAATTAGAACAAAGATTATAAATAATTTTAATTATGTGGCAAAGATTGAGTGTGTTTATAATTTATAGATTTATAATATATAATATATTATGTATATGTTTTCATTTTTTTCTTAATATATTTGTCATTTTATTGTAGATTTGTAGTAAATATACATAAAAATGAACAAAGAGATTTAAGTTGAAGTAGATGTCTCAAGTGAAAGAAAAGATCCGGGATAAAAATATGTTCATTTATTAAATGAGAAAGATACATGTACACTCATTTGTATTTTTTGTGATAAAGTAACTAAAGGAGGCATTTATAGACAAAAGCAACACCTTATTAAAGAGTTTAGAAATTCAAAAAAGTATACAAGATGTCCCGAACATGTTAGAAAAGAAGTAGAAGATTATATGCTAGCCAAAAAAACTCAAAAAAATCAAATAAATTTTGAAAGTCATAATGTGAATGAGGATATGTTTGGCTTCCAAGATGAAGATGATGAAGACCCAGAGGTTACTAGCAAAAGGAAAAAAAATGATGTTTCTAGTGGTGGTAGCAATGGAGGGGGAAGTGGTGGTAGTGTTAGTGGTAGTTACATAATGAGAATGAGACAGAAAAGTCCTATGGATCATTTCTTTACTTCTAATCCAGAAATGATTATTCAAAATAAAAAAAAAATACTCAAACCATTATCAACAATGCATACAAGAAAGAGGCCAAGGAGAAAACTGATATATTATTTTGTAGATGGATGTATAATGCTGCGATTCCATTTAATGCAGTGAACTATTCTAGTTTCCAACCAATGCTTGAGGTATTTGGGCAATATGGTGTGGGTTACAAAGGATCAAATTTTCATGATGTAATGGCTACTAACCTCAAGAAAGAATTGACTCTCACAAAGGCTTCAATGGATGTTTATTTCACAAAATGAAAACAAAATGTATGTTCGATTATGTCAGATGGATGGACTAATATGAAGGAAAGGTCATTGGTGAATTTCTTGATGAATTATTCAAGAAGGACCGTGTTTATGAAATCTATTGATGCTTCTTCTATGGTCAAGACGGGAGAGAAATTATTTGAATTACTTGACAGTTGGGTCGAGAAAGTTGGTGAAGCCAATGTTGTTTAAGTGATAACAAATAATGCTTCAAATTATGTGACGGCAGGTACTTATAATTTAATTTCAAATTTTCATTTACTTATTTATGTAAGTAATTACATCTATAATCTATTTATTATGTGTTTAAATTATATAGGGAGGTTGTTGGAAATGAAAAGACCACATTTGTATTGGACACCATGGGCCACACATTATCTTGACTTGATACTAGAAGATATTGGAAAACTACCACACATCAAGAAGACAATAGAGAGGGTCATATCCATAAGTGACTATATCTATAATAGAATGGATTTGCTCAACATGATGAGGCAATTTACTGAGCAAATGGAGTTGTTAAGGCCTGCTAAGACTCGATTTGCAATGACCTTTATCACCTTATCCCATATCAATGAACAAAGAAATAACTTAAGGAATATGTTTACTAGTTCAGATTGAATGGAAAGAAAATGGGCAAATGAGCAAAAGAAAAAAAATGTAGCCAATATAATTTTCATGTATTCTTTTTGGAATACTGTAGTGTTTTGTTTGAAGGTGTCAGGCCTTCTTGTACGTGTGCTTCATTTGGTGGATGGTGAAAAGAGACCTCCTATGGTTTACATATATGCAGCCATGAAAAAGGTGAAGGAAATCATCATCAAAAATTTTAATAGGAATGAAGAGAAGTATAGGGAAATCATGAAAATCATTGATAGGAGGTGGAAGGTTCAACTTCATCGGCCTTTACATTCAGCTGGGTATTTTTTGAACCCACAATTCTATTATGATACAGAAGAATTAGGAATTGACCTAGATTCAAAAATCTTTGAAGATGTATGTAGTTGCATTTTGAGATTAATGAAAAACAAAGATGAACAAGATACAATTATATCACAACTCGACTTGTACATGCATGCTAAAGACCTTTTTGGTAATGAGTTTATCATTATAACAAGGAAGACTAAACCTCCAGGTTAGTCCTTTAATTTTGTTAATTAGTGCATTGAAATTATTATATATGTTTGGTTAAAATAGGTAAAATGTTCAGCTAATAATTTATTTATATTAATTCTAGCTGAATAGTGGGGTATGTTTGGATCAAGTACTAAAAGTTTACAAAAGTTTGCATTAAGGGTTCTCAACCTAACATGTAGTGCATCGGGTTCTGAAAGGAATTGGAGTATCTTTGAAAATGTAAGTTACTAAAGCAATTACATGCAATTGAATTTGTGTTTTTAAGTTACAACATTATTTAATGTAACTTAGATTCTTCAAAACTAAAATATTGAAATATAATCATAAAAACTATTTGTTTTTTCAGATTCATAGTAAGAGGAAAAATAGGTTGGACCATCAACGCTTGAATGATTTGGTGTACATTAAGTACAACCGAACCTTGATGAAAAGATACACTGAGCATCATACCATTGATCTCATTATCTTGAAAGAAATAGATGATAACAACGAATGATTGATGGGAAGAATGGAAGATAAATGTGTTGCAGAAGATGATTCAGTGTTTAAGGGTAATGATTTAACATTGGGTGATGTTGCAAGAGCTAGTGGAGCTGAGGAGCTTAGGGTTTATACAAGAGCTAAACCAAGCAAAACACAAACACCAACACCAAAACCAAAATCAAGACCATCTAGCTCTAAACATACTCATACTCTTGCTTTGATTGATGAAGATGAAGAGATGATCTATTCATCGGGAGAGGAAGATGAAGAATAGGGAGAGTGGAAGATTGATGATAGGGATGATATTGATGAAGAATTTCTTGATTTATATTTAGATGTAGATACATGAGTGTTTATTTTGTTTTAAAACTTTGAATGTTTGTTATTTTATTTTGAAACTTTGAATGTTTGGATGATAGAAGCATTATTAATATTTGATTTTTATCTTTGATGAAATTGAGTTTATTATTAGATGAAAATTAAAGACTATATTTAATAAAATATATAATTTTTATGTGTATTAGACTGGGTGTGCCTCAAATAAAAAAGCTCGTGCCTCAAGTGCGTCTTGCGCCTTACGGCCCCAAAAGGCTTTTGCACCTCAGTGCGCATTGCGCCTTAAATAACTATGAAAAGATCCTATGTCAGTGATGATAAAACTATGTTTATATTGAAATCATTGATTGATTTTTTTTATTGGCTAGTTGAATTCATTTTATAAATAAATAAATTTACAATGAATTTAGTTTACATTTAAAATTAATATGCATGTATCTTTTATTTTTTCATAATAGATAATTTGGTGCATAAAATTAAACTAACGCATAAAAGATTAAATCATCAATTTTTGTAGAAATAAATCTATTATTCATAAGTTAAATTGAGTTGGATACTTTATTAATAATATTTTAGTACAAAATTTTAATAAATTTGTCTTAACTATGAGGAATAATAAAATTCTAACTTTTTATAATAATACACTTATATGTAGAGGTGTCAACCGTGGCGGGCCGGGCCGGCCCGACACGAGGCACGGCACGGTTCAGCCGTGCCTGGCCCGGCCCGGCACGGAAAAAATCCGTGCCCGGGTCCGTGCCGTGCCGTGCCTGGTCAGGCACGGTTCGGCCCGCGGCACGGCAAACCGGCACGGGTTTATCCTGTGCCGGGAGCCCCGTGAAACCGACCGCATGCCTCCCCTCCAGGAAAAAAAGACCGCGGGTCGGGTCAAATTCGACCCGATCCGCGGTCCCCCCGTTTCCCGAACCGCTCGGACAGGTTTGCCCGAGCGGGCTAGGTGAGGCACGGCACGGCCCGCCGTGCTTGCGGGCCGTGCCGGCCCAGTTTTTTTAAACTGTGCCTGCCCGGCACGGCACGGTAGCACGATCGTGCTCGTGAAAAACGGGCCGTGCCGTGCTGGGCCAGCCCATTTGACACCTCTACTTATATGCATTAAATGAGAGTATAACGGTGTGATTATTTCATATTGACATATAAAATAAAAATATATCATCATTATTATAAATATTATTACTCTTAATCTTGAAATAATTTATAAATATATATACTTATTAATTATTATTTTGATTCACAAAAAATAAGATCTATAAATAAATTAATAAACCCAGTAAATTAGATAGTTTGATCAACTATATGATAAATAATAATTATTGATGAAAATTATGACCTATCAAATGAAATGATAATACTCCTCTAAGGTTACTTACAAATTTTGATATTGTCAACTCTGTAGATAAATTTTGATTTGACATATCAAATAGGTTAAATGAAATATCGCAAAAAAAAAATAATAAAAGATTGATTAAATTAGATTGTCAACAATTTAATTTAATTAATTGATATTTATAATCTTAACATAATGAGTTTAATAAATATTAAATAATAACAAATTCGAATAAATAAAAAATTATAATTATAATTTAATAATAAAATAAATTATAATTAATATAAATAGTATAACATTATTTACATTAAGAGAATGAAATCTTATTTTAGCCAGAATCCCTTACATAGCCTAATCCAATGCCATAAAAAATATTTTAATTATAATAAAAAAATTTATTTATTTATTTAATTAAAGTATATATACATGTAAAATCAAAGAGATTACTTTGATTAAAATTATATTAGTTAAATTTTATTAATTAATTTGAATTAACATCAAATTCATTATTTGATTATATATTAATATATATATATAAATATAAATAAATAAATAATATATATATATATATATAATAAATAAAGATAATCTTTAAAATAATTTAAAAATAAAATAAAAAAAGAAACATCATACCACATTTTTAGAAGTTATGTGACATATTCTTTTATTTGATTTTTATTCGAGTATGGTAGAAGATAACATGCCACACTATTTCTTTTCTACCTCAAATTTTTGGAGTAGGACGTATAGGAGAAGGCTCTGGTTCCACACATATCTCGTGATTAAGGTAATGGTATTTAATCAACATCATTGCATTAATATTCATTTCAAAAACAAAATAGAAAATGGTGTAACCCATACACATTATCACAAGGAAGTATTTAAACCCCTAACAAGTAATACCTTCAATATGATCTCACAAAACAAAATATTAGTACTAATGATAATTATTAGTATAGATGATAATTATACTTATCAAATGTGGCCGATGTTTATATACTTTATGAGTACAAGAATAACTAAAAACTAATATTCTATTACTTTAGATATAATCTTCTCGCACTAAACAAAATAATAATGTATGCTATAAATACACCTAAAAATTTAAATAAGCATATTAAAGGTTCTATCCTTTTCATTAAAGATCTAAAATAACTAAACAAATAGAAAAGAAAATGCTTACAATTAATTAAATAATTTGTAACTTGAATCAAATCTCTCCAAAAGTATCTAGTAAATACTTTGTTACAGATTACAATGATACTAATTGAATTTTATATTTTTTTATTATTATGATGTTACACTTAATATTGATAATAAAAACAATCGACATATTGATTGTCCTAAGTCATTGAAATATTATAAGGACATTGCATGTTCTTATTTTGTATCAAAATTATTCAACTTATTGTATGGTTTTTATGTATATAGCTTAAGTTCAATATGGTACCAAAGCAAAGTCCTAGGAAAAACAAATAGTATTTATGGGATTACAAACCCTAAAGTGTATGGGGTTAGAAATACTAGATAGATGGGAGATATGTGCACTGTACCAGTACCATGAGTGTATACATGCATGCTTCAATGCATGCACGAAATAGTTGGAAGAGGCACACATATTGGGTGCAAGTCAATGTCGTTGTATACCCACTTTTTCAACACCAATGAAGGTACATCGATGAAATTTCATCAAAAGTAGGAGCAGGTGACAACTAAATCACAATGGCAATTCCATTAGCTTCAATAGAAAAGATCACTAAAGACCCTAAATTCAAAGATGGCAGAACTATATTTCAATATAATCTCTTTATTGAAGTTTTTTTTTTTAAATTAGGGTTCCTAATTAAGAAATCTAATTTTTATACTCAATTTATCCCAAATAAAAAACTTTCAAAGACCTATTTTCTTAAAATAAAGAAAACTTACTACAAAATAAATATCATTTTTAAATAACAGAGAATATATGTACTTGACACTATTATAGATGTTAAAATTTTAAGTTATATTTCACCATATACTTAAAATAATTCAAATACTAATTTTACTTTTAAATATGATACTTTTAATTGACTATATTACTTAAATATAATCAATATAATTAATTATTTATTATTTTTTTTCTCAATAAATACATTTGGACAAAATTCTTTACTTATTAGAGAATATAAAAAAGTCTACAGAATTAAAAATTATTTCTAGTGATCACAGATACTTGTAATTAGACGAGTATTCAGATTCGAATTAAAAATAACTTTTCACAAAGATGAGTTTCATGATAATTTTTTATATTTTTTTTGAAACAAATTTATCACTGAAAAAGTAAAATACATATAATTATTTTGAAATCTAATAAAAAGATAAATTTAAAACAATAATAATAATTATCTGTGAGATATTTTTGATTTGCTATTTACTCGAATAGATAATACATCCACTTGTTTCTCTCTTTAAATTTTTTTTGTCATAGTCTCTATTTCAATGTCAGAAGCAGACAAAACACATATAATTGAACAATTTTCTAATAGAGAAGTAGATGTGTCTACCGGGCCGGGCCGGCCCGGTCCAGCACAAGGCACGGCACGATTCAGCCGTGCTTAAGCTGGCCCGGCACAAAAATTTCCCGTACCCGAGCTCATGCTATGCCCGAACACGGCATAATTGTGCCATGTCGTGCCGAGGCTAACCGGACCTCGTGCCATGCCTGGCCCGGCATGGTACCGTGGCCCGTTGGCACGGTACCTCTGCACGAGCCGAGAAATCGAATTTTTTTAAAAATTAGGGTTACGGAGGATGCCGAAACCCTAATTTTTGTTAAATTAGGGGTTCGGCGCGACAGCGGGCAGCCGAACCCCTAATTTTTTTTTATATTAGTGGTTCACCTGACCGGGCCGAACCCGGCAGATTCGTGTTGTGGGCCCGTGCTGGGTTGACCTCCACAAAACTATACTGGACCAGGCACGGCACGGGTAGTAACCGTGTCATGCCTGGCCAGCACGAAAGCACGGTCGGGCCGGCTAAAAATGGGCCAGCCGGTCCGGCACGTCCCGTTTGACACCTCTATAGAGAAAATGTAAGAAGAAATAATTGTTATAATATATGTTTAAACAACATATTAATCAACTAACATGTTCATTAAAATATTGAAAAATTTTCAATTTATTTTTTTCCTCTCAAAACTTAATATTTTTCATCAATTAGATGAGTATTATTATAGTTTATAATTGTGGTCTTTATTATTATATTATTATTGATGGAAACTCACAACATATGAATTGTCTCAATCTATTGACTCATTATATGAATAAATTGCGTGTTGTTTTGTAACAAGATCATTTAGATTATTGTATATTTGTTATTTATGTCTCTTGAAGTTAGAGATGTCCAACATGCCAGGAAACACAAGTACGGCCAATGGCACAAACAACAAAAGTTGTCCCATTGAACGACCAAAACCATGGTTAGAAGAGGCGTGGGCTAGTCCATGAAATGGCTCAGGTCATGTTGAGAAAAAGATTAGTCTATGTGCCACAAAAAATGTGACAGAGCACGACATGTCAGCCAATGTGGGCTGATTTCAGCCTGCTAGCAAAACCAGGCTAGTCTAGACTTGACCTAGGTTAGCCTTATGCCTAGTGAACCGGCATGTCGATGTCTGATCTGACCTGGCTCAGCATGACCCATGGGGTCAATGGCCCGATAGGTCATGTCATACTACCCCACTTTAGAGCTGTGTTGGCATGGCTTGATGGCTTGGCTGGGTTAAAAAAAAAGGACTGTGTCAGCTAAGCACAGCCCATTAGACACCTCTACTTGAAGTTCAATATACTTCAACTTAGAGGTGTCAAACGGGCCGGCCCGGCCCATTTTTTTAGGACACGAACGTGCTGCCGTGCCCGGGCCATCACGGTTTAAAAACATCCGGGCACAGCACGGCCCATAGGCAGGGCATGCCGTGACGTGCCGGGTCGGGAGTCGGGACCGCGGGTCGGGATCCAATCAGACTCGACCCGCAGTCTTTTTTTCGGGAGGGGTCGGGTCACGCCCACGCGTGCCCGCGTGAAACCAGCACGGGAAGAACCCGTGCCGCCGTGCCGGGCCAGGCACGGCACGGGCCCGGGCAGGTTTAAAACCGTGCAGGGCCGGCCCAGGCATGGCCGAACCGTGCCGTGCCTCGTGCCGGGTTGGGCCGGCCCGGCCCGGTCGACACCTCTACTTCAACTAAAATAATATTCTAGAAATCTAAACAAGATACATATTATCGTTCTTTACAATCTTACTATCAAAAATAATATTTCTAATAAATTATCTTATACTCAATATAATAAGAAACATTATAAAAAAAGATATTCAAGTGCATTGAACTTTTAATTTATTTTAATTTCATAATTACTTAAAATTTTTATTATGACATTAATTACATAAACCTAAAAAATTAATTAATCTAATAAAAATAATCATATAAATCAAAAATAATCATATAAATCAGAAATAATCATTAATAGAAAATATAAAATATCAAAATTTATCTTATATATTAATATAATAATGTCCAAATGTTTGTATAAATTAGATGAAACTAATTTTAACAAATCCATGAATAGCATGCCAGCTATGATGTTTTAGTACTCTTTCTATGTGTTTGTGGTTTATAATTAATTAATGAGATTTATTACATATTTGAATCTAACAATATAAATTTGGTTGATTTAAAATGATCAAATTATTAATGAACAAAAAATTGATAAAGAAATACTAAATATTTATGAAATTTTCTCCTAGTAGATTAAAATATATATGTAAAAATCAAGTAACAAAATATATAAAAAATACATGAAAAATTATCAATATAATTTATATGCACCGCAAGAATAAATAGACTAGTTTTAGATTGAAGTAGTTCATATGTTAGTTGTTCTTATGCATAAAACATAATATAAACATACAAAAAATAAATACAAACATTAATTATAACACCACACTCAAATTGATATGTAAAAGTCAAAGTCAAAATTATTAAGTTTGAGGTAAATGAAGATAAACAAAAATTTTTTGAATAACATCAAAAAAATATTTATTAGATGATTTACTATTTAAATATAGATTATAATAATAATCTCATATACAATCTTCTTCTAAATAAAAAATTAATTCATCTATATGGGTATATTTTGATCGTGAAATAGCGAATTCGAAGTCATCCATCTATATATCAGATTATCATAATAGAGACTAATGAGACAAAAAGTAAGATCTCAATTTTCTCAAAAATATATTTGATTCAAAATATCTCGTAGGTAACTATCATCATTGTCACGAATTATATTATTATATTGAATTTCAAAATAATTGCAAGTCTTATATTTTTCCGAGATAAGAATATCTTAAAGAAAAATATAAAATCTTATAATATATCTATTCTCAAATTTAAATATTTAGTTAATTATAAATATCATTAATCATAAAAAAAAAAAGCTTAGAGACTTCTTCCCATACCACAATATGGGAAGACTTATGTCTAAGTGAATATGCAATAAAAATATAAAAAATTACTAATAATACTAATCACAGAAATTATATCTAATATAATGATAATTAGATGATTAATTTTCCTATGATTCTTTTAAATAGTGAAATCAATTAATTTAGTCGTATCAGAAAAAAAATTAATATATGCCTCAATTAAAATATATAATGAAATACAACTCAAAAAATTAATATTTGTGAGAATATTAATTATACATTTCCTCTATTACAACACATCTACTCTCTTAAAATAAATCAAATATATCCCAAAAAAAATCTAAGTCTCCAAAAATCTTTATTATAACACTGTAAGTCTGCAACTTAAAGTATTTATTGGATTATAAAATTATCAACATAACATCTCTCATAATAAGAATATCATCTATGAACATAATAAGCATAATTAACCTACTATTTAAGCTTCAAATAAAAAATAAAGAGATATCTTTAAGATACATATGTTGACCAAAAAAATTATTGCTCATTAAAAACTCACAAATCAAGCTCTTCATAAAGGTGTCAAATGAGTTGTGCTGGGCCAACACAACCCATTTTTGGTGGCCCACTCGAGCCACCATGTCATGCCAAATTATAATTAATGAAAAACTCAAAAAGGGCAGGCTCGCCAAGGCCCGATCAGCCAGAGTATGCCAAATTAAAGCTGATTCATGTTGGGACTTGGGGATTTTGTGTCGGGACATGCCGAGATATACCATTTAGAGATCATTCAGAATCGGGTCATCTCTAATTCTAAATATTACAAATTTCAATATAAAATTAAATAAATAAATAAATACAACAAAATTATAATCACAAGTCACAACTTATAAAAATAATATAAAATAAATATTATGAATATAAATTATTTCGTAATATAATACAGGTACAAAATAATAATATAAGCTCAAAATTAATATATCAATAATCAATCTTATAAGTGTCTGATTATATTATTAGCGGTAGACTCAATCTCAATTTTTATCAAAGTCTCATAAATCATCATCTCCAACAAACTTCTCTGCTCTTGTTGCAGTTGTGGTACGATTCTAAATGCTCATGTTCAAATCTTCTTAATTCTTCATACATACTAATACATCAATAATATCTGGCTATAATTTTGATATTCTATCTAAAATCATATTTACTGTAATAAAAAAATAGACTCCAATACTATGCTCAATACCAGAGAAATCGGTAGATCCCGTATCATCTTAGATAGCATGGAATAGGTAGACTTATATGATTTTTATCATTATAAAATATCAATGTTCTTGTTATTAGTATGTAACAAGATTAAGCAATAATTAATATCTATTCGACAGTCTACCCCATTATTATTTCCTTGTTAACTGAATGAAAAAGTCATTAATTTCGAATATGACATCCATCCCCGTACTCGAAGTATGGCTACTACCATCATACCTAGTATCATATTATGTAAATATCTCAATCAACTTCTGGCGAATAAACTATTTGGATTTGGTTTTCTAATTCATACACGAGAATATGTATGTTAAAATATTTACTACCCATTCCACCTTAACCATAGGATTCATGCAGGCAGGTAGACAATAAAGAGATAGATTGGTGAGCCTGTACTTTAAGTATTTAATTTCCATCTCAAGAGTTATGTCACTAAATATCGAATCATCCCTAAACTTTCTAAACATGATACTAATATTATATATACACCTGAGTGCAATGCAAATGGTAAGGGTATAAATTGATGAACATATATTTATCGTGTCATAAAAATCTTCAGGAATTTATAAATAAAATTCTTGTATCCCAGTTAGTGTTATTAATAATAAATTTGTCACTCATACTATTGACGTAGTATAATATCACATATTCGTATCCAACACATGACTCAAACATAATGTATGTGTAATTCCAATGGTGTCTCACATCCAATTAAAATTCTTCTTTTTTAGTTCTACAGACAAACATAGACTACCAAACTCATGTTGTCTACAAGACATAAAAAATTTTAGTAAATTATGTATTTTTTCTAAAGCGGGAGAAATAACTTTCATCTCCATCCGTACTATGAGGTTAATGACATGACACAAACATCTAACATGGATAATCTCTCATTATGGCTCTAATGATCCTAACAAATATGGTAATGAGAACTCTATTATTAAATAATTTATCGAATGTGATACTATATATTTTATTTTAAATATTATATCCTCTAAAAATTCTCATCATACTCATAAATGGTCGAATCATCATAAGGAAGAATTTCTGAAAATCTTAATATTTTATATTTAGTATTCATTTAGAATCTATATAGTGGGTAATGAGGCATACATATGATGCATCATGACTAGTCCAGATATCAGGCATCACAGACATCATGCCACAATATTCCCTAAATTCATTAATTATTATTTTTTTTCTAACTTACAATATTTTAATATATCATTCCTAGATATGAACCTAGCAATCTTATGATACACATATTGAAAATAAATCTGTATGATACTGACTACCTTTGGATCCTCCAAAAATCTAATTGAAAGATCTATTATTATGATCAATTTGATCATGTTTTTCCTCCCTAACTCGTTGTGGTATATAAAAAGATCAATATAAAAATTGAACTAGATTCATTATCAAAGACCCTACTACTCAATTAGATTTTTCTAGAAACTAATGCACCATATTTTTTTGATGCATTGTTCGGCATACCACATGCCTCTTAAAGTGCCCAATCTCGCATGCACTCTTATAGGTTAATATTTTTTTATAATATTTATATTGTGTCAATTCGTCAACACCCCTAACATTATTATTTTATATAATATTAAAGTGAGTCCAAACTATTAATTTTCTTATAATTTTTATTTTTTTAATATTTGGATCAAGATCATGAGAGAAATAAAGTTTTAAAGGCCTCGAACCTTTTTCATAGGCTTATCATTATCCATATTAAAATTATCTATGTTTACATTAATATTAATTTCATTATCATCATTAAAATTATTATTCATCATTTTTAATTTTTATTAATTTATTAATTATATTCTAAATTATCTTCTTAAATTAAATATTATTTTATATTAAATTATTAATAAAAAACTAAAACAATTAAAAATTAATATTTGTAAAGCATAAACTCATTTGCTTGACGATGTATGATGCATGATGTCTGATATCCAAATCCATTATTTACACCACAGTCCGCACTCGAGTCCAAAGAACAAAAGGAGAGAGATTAAAAAATGAGAGGAAACAAGAGAGAAAGAGAGAAATATGATAATGGTTTATGCTTTTTCATTAAAAAACAACGCCAAAGGTTTGCCTCTAATCTAAGCAAGATGAGTAAATCTCTATCTCGTGATTCAAACTTTAAATAATGGATGACCAAATCTCCTAGTTACTAATACAATATAGATTTATATTAATGAAAAAATAATGATTACTATGTCATATGGGCCTGGAGGAGATTTTTTTACCCGAGAAATCTCATTCTATCATGATTCAACATAATCTAAATTTATTGAAATATATGATAGCTTCAAGAGATTAATATTATATTGAATATTAACATTCTCATATGTAGTCGATGAGTGTTTTTCTCTACTAAAAAAAATACTTTATGCAGGGATATAAGAAAAGAAAAGTAACCGATCCAAGTATAACAAATGAATTCGCTCTTCTTCAATCTGTTTTAAAGTGAGTGTTAATAAAAAAAATAATATATATACTCACAAAAATTTTACTAATATCCAGTGAGAAATAATTTTACCTTCTTTGAGTATTGGAATATCAAGAAAGAGACATTTTAATGCCTTAAATATCAACTTATTCAATCATATAGAATGATCGATGACAAAATAAGTGAATTTAAAAATTGTGATTGAAATCACGTCTTCCCAAAATAGGATCTAAAAAAGATATATACTAAAAAATTATAATAGAGAATATTAAATTAATGAGGTGAATTATGATTAAAACTGTAACTCTCCAAAACCATTTTGAAACACACTTTCCAAGGAGTGTCCAAAATGTCTCAATCAAATATATATATTATTTTTTTAGCAACCTCATTCGATTTGAGCATGCTGATGAACAAAATTTAGTATATAGTCTTGTGATCTAGATAGTAAATACTTAATCGATATTATACATATCTTAAATACATTATTATTTCATAATTTTTAATTTTTTTATCAAAATAATTTTTTATTATTTTATAAAAAGCTGAAAAATAAAAAATAAGATATGATTTATCTCGAAAGATATATATCAATATATATATTGAGCAATCATTAATAAAAAGAATCAGATATCAAAAACATCTCTAATTACATCTCTATTAAGTCCTCAAACTTCGAGTATATTAGATTAGATGAGTTCAAATCTGACAAACATGTAGGCTAGAAAATTATAGTATACTTTACTAACTAATATATTTTACACTTTAGGACTTAAATATCCTTAAGACTTAAATAAATTATTTTCAATATATTCTCAATTTATCAAATAATTAATAGTCAAGTTGAAAATATACAACTAAAAAATCTAACTCACTCAAATATATAGAAATTGATTTTATCATTGAATAGAAATGTCAAATGGTATTGTCATGCCAACATGATCCATTTTAAAAGGCCCGTCTGTGCAACATTATCGTGCTTGACACGCCACAATTTTTAGCACAGGCCATTTCGTGCTAAAAACGGGCAACCTGACATGGCCCATTGGAATGGCTTTTGGTTGAGCCATGTCAAGCCGAGTCAGGCTTGACCAAACTAGTGTGGTTCGTTCCGAGCTAGTTGGGTTAGGTCCAGGCTGACCTGCTTGGACAGCTTGACCAAACCCAGGCTACACGAGGCACCATGCAAGGTCAAGCTGTGTCACACTTCTTGTGGCAAAAACTTTAGTATACACACGACCTGAGAAAAACTATAAGTTGGCTTGCACCACGTCCAAGCACAGCTCTAAACCAAATTGCGGCATGCCTCATGTTGTGCCCAGGTCATCCGGCCCAATGACACATTTACCTTAAAGAAAGAACATGCAATTCAACATATTCAACCTCAAATAAAATCATACTTAGAGCATTTTTGTCCTAAAAAAAATATTAATAAAAATAAAAATAAATGTATGATTAAATTCTCTAGAAAAAAAAACTAATAAAAATAAACAAGCAAGAAAATCGAGAATAAACAAAATATAAAAAAAAATAAACACTCAAATTAGATATTATCATATATAATAACTTTCAAATAATATTCATTGACTATAATAATATTCTTAAAATATGAAAAGAATATAATAAAAATAATAAATTATCAATAATATGAGTACTAGATCATGCGTCGGTTATTTAAAAGTCAAATAAATATACAAGTAAACAATCATTGATACCTAAAACAAGGAAAAGATCTAAGTCTACTTTAAAAATAAATTCTTTATATTTCTCTCTAATAAGTATAAGTGTCATAGTGAATAAACTCTATAAAATTCTAGAATGACTTTAATAATCAACTTATTAATCACAATACTATATAAAATTTGTAGTCTCATCTCTAAATATAATATACAATAGTTATTTCTAGTATGTTGCATCCTCTTACAGTCACTATATTAAAATGAGATTATAATTCATCTATCAATATTGTGATAATCACTTTTTATGTTATGCCACAAAATTATGGTTTCACTAGAACTAGATAAAAACTACACTCTATTAGGAATTTTATACAAACCCTAACTTTAAATTATTATTTTTTTATAAATATGTCAGCACACTAGTTAAGGTTTTTGCTCATAAATATCATTATCACCATCATGCGTCACCAAAGTTTTAAAAGAATAAGGTGTAAGGCGAGGGATTTTTGTATTCTTGAGACGAGATGTAAGCCTCGAGGCATTGAGATGTATGATTTTTGAGTATTACAGTATATAATTAATTAATTTTTTAAAATATATAAAATAAAATAGCATAAATCAAAAAAATAATAATTCATTAGATTTATTAAAAAAAACATACTAGTTTATAATTTTCATAAAAAACTATACCAAAATCATAAAATAAAAACAAAAATAAATTACTTCACATTATATTCTACTCTTCAAAGACATCATCACCCTAATCTAATTTATCAAAAGTAAAAAAATATTCACTGTCATGTATCCCCATTTCATCTAAATCTTCATTAATTAGTATCAAATTAAACACATTCTTTTTGATTTTGTATCTGCTTGTACATTGTAAAAAATATAAATTATTAATTAGGTATAAATATTATATTTTTTAAAATTTAATTAAATTTATGACTTCAATTTTTATGTACTTACTTGATGCTTAATTAAATTTTCTTTTGTAGGAATGTGAAGAAATTATTTAATTCGATGATACTTGATTTTATTAGAAGTTGGATGACACTACTCTAATAGCATCAACATTGAATAACTCATCATCCTGAAGCCAATAAAGATCAATGGAGAGAATAAAGTTTTTTTTCTCTACAATCCACTCATCATCCAAATCAATTTCCTTTATCAAAATCGAATCAATATTTAGTTTCCTTTGTAGACTTTGTTCTTTCAATCTAGTATTGTACCTTACATACACTAGATCATTCAATATTTAATGTTCAAGTCTATTTCTTTTTTTTTATATGTATCTACAAATAATGAAATAAAAGAAATTACGTGTTAAAATAAAATAAAGTTCTATAACATTGATATATATATATATATATATATACAAAAATAAAAATATTACTGATTCAAATGTGTTCCAATTTCTTTCACATCCCGAAGCACTATAAATAAGGCTAATGACTCGAATAGCAAACTTTTACAACACTAGTATTCAAATGTGTTTGAGAATCAATTACAATATGAGTCTCAAATTCATCCATTGCTTGGTCAAATGAATTCAACTGGATGCCAAATTTTAAACGTTCTTAATATTCCAACATCCTATCCATACATTCAAATAATCTATTTATCATCTCATCAACATTAAAAAACTTATTCTCATACCACAATTGATGATTAAGATAATAATCTAATGCATATAAAGATCGATGAAATTATGAAGTTCATATTGCATCAATTTTTTTCCAAATTGAGTCATATTTTTTCTCTACGCCCTCACAATTATATGTAATCTTCTCCTTAGCAGAATACATCAACTCATAAATATAATCCATGGTTGATATTTTCTCTGAACTAACCTTTCTCAAGACACAAATTAATGGAATAGTGATCATAATACAAAATATAACATGTGACCAAAAATTTAGATCAAACAATATTATACTTTGAGCTTTCACACTTCTACCTTTTTAGCCCATTTGATTAAACACTAATTTTCAAAGAAAAACAATGCTATAAGACCTTGCTTTTCTTATAAAGACTTTAGAAAATAAGAAATGAAATATCAAACTGTATAATTGCTAAACAAAGAAGTTCATGATTGTTTTGTAAATATTCTCATCAAGCAAAGAACCCAAGTATGACTATATATGAGCTTTACTACTTGCCTAGCTTGAATATTTAACATTTTAATATCTTCCAAGATCAAATCAATACAATGTGTCGCACAATGAATCCACCACTATCTTCTCATTTTTTTCATAAGCTTCATTCCAGTATCACATAATTAGAAATATTATCATTGATGACTTACACAACATTCTATTCCCCAATTTCTTCAACTACGTCATCAAGATATTTGAATATCAATTCCCTATTTTTTTTTGTATCAGAAGCATCATTTGATTTCATAAACCAAATACCAGCAGAACTATTCACCAAAAAATTGATAATACACACTCTTTCTATCTATCCAATTATCTGACATAATTGAATATTCATATTGTTTACAAGCTTTTTTATGATCTTTCATAATGATACTTAGGTCATTCACCTATTCTTTAAGAATTCATATTCTCAATTCATACATAAATAGATGCTTAAACCCTGGCCTATATTTTACAATAACATCTAGCATAAGAATCTAATAAGAATCATTTAACAGTGTTGAATGAGAGACCTTTTGAATAAATAAATCTACTAATTTTTCTACATGCTTTATTACTTTCTTCTTGCTTTCACCAAAAATTCAAAGTATTTTGATGAGTTTGTCAAGTGATAAATTTATACATAAGTCC
Source organism: Sapria himalayana (assembly GCA_029783825.1). Taxonomy (NCBI): domain Eukaryota; kingdom Viridiplantae; phylum Streptophyta; class Magnoliopsida; order Malpighiales; family Rafflesiaceae; genus Sapria; species Sapria himalayana. The sequence goes on along the minus strand of JAREIK010003198.1, from coordinate 958,377 downwards.
CCTGAAAATAAGTTCCCCACTTCCACTCATTCCCTAAGATACCTTTTGTTTTGGACAAGACATTCTCATTCATTAAAATTTGATCCATATTAATTTTTTGAAATAATTCATTTCTTCTCATTTTTTAATCCTTAAAATTGATCAATACCACTTTGCATTCAAATCTAATATCTTCACTAACTTTGGAGCATGATTTTATACTATGATGAGTTCCAGCTAAGTGATATTTAAGTCTATTCACTCCTCCTACTCATCTTTAATTATAAAATTTACATCTCAAATATCACTTCCTGAAAACTTTAATAACGTATTATCAAACAAAATCTTTTCTTGATTTTTTTAAATCGAATAAAATCATCCTAAAAAAATACCAATAATAATATTCAGTTATTCACAATTTTATATAACAATAAAATTAACTAAAAAATAATAATAAGACATAATTGAAACGAATTTAAAAATTAAAATAATAATTTAAATTACTTGAATTGATTATAAATATTAATGTATATCTATATGAATATTCATATGTATTTTTTGGGATGATACTACTTTGTTTATAAATTATTTGAATTTTTTATCTATACCTTAACTATATATATGACTATATATTAACTATATACAAAACTATATATTTATAATTCTATATATCATTATTTTTTATACTATACAAAAACATAACCACATATTTTACTATATATAACTACTTATAATTATATACAAAATACATTAATATGCAACTATATTCATATATATATATATATATATATATATATATTATATGTATAATTATTTGAATACCTATATGTTTTATTATATATAAGTATAACTAATTATAATTATATGTATAACTATATATAACTAATTAACTATATGTATAAATATTTATAATTATATATATTATATCTATAATTTAAGTTTTAACATACATAACTATAATCAATATGTTAAAAAATATATATTATTATTTATATTAAGCTAGATAAGTAATTACAACTATATATACTATTACTATGTATAACTATATGTAATTATGTATATTATAAATGTATAACGTTATATATATAAAATTAAAAATATACTTATGGAACAGTGCCGGAAAATTGATATTATATGGCATGAGCATTAGATTATATAGATAAGTACTGAAAACCCAAGAATTTCAAGCGGGGAGCATCGGCGTTAGATTTGGCGTCAAAATTTTTGAGCAGCACCGAAAAGTCGATCGGTACTATTTAGGGTTTACGAAAACTTTTTTTTTTTATTTTTTTGAAGATACCCAGCAGGCATATACCTTCTTCTAGGCATGAAAGGTGGATTTTAAACGCGCCTGGAAATGCCTCACAAAAGAATGAATACTTTTATCAAGTGTGTCACCTTTTTTCATGCGTCTCGAGGCATTTTGCGCACGCTTCACCCTGAGGCGCGCCCCAAGGCACGCCTCATTTATGTTTTTTTAAACAATGTGCGTCACTTCACACCAATCCATATCCAATTAATATTTCTCCACAAAACACCACCGCTCATCACCACTCTGAACCACCACATTCCACCATTGTGCACATGTTATCATCACTAGCAAGCACCTATGCAACCATCACCATACATGCCTGCTGTCACCACCACATGCACATTTGGCATCACCACAACATGCATGCTGCTGCTGTCCTTGTGGGATTTTTTTGCTATAACTCAGCTCTGATACTAGATTATAAGAGTTAATACAAAAAACATAAATATAATAGCACTATACCAAAATACATACATTAAATAGTTTTGTATAATAAACAAAAATAGTTAAATATCTCATAAGTCAAGTAATCACATCAAAAAAAAAAAAACAAAATAAAGGAAAAAAAAAACAAAATAAAAACACTGCAAAAATTAACAAATTAGTGAAAAGCATATCACTAAATGTTTAACATAAAATTGCTACAAGTTCTCATCAAAATTAACCTTGACAATGATTTTAAACAACCACTAAATGTTTAATTAAATGTTTAACAAACTACCACTAGTATTTTAAAAAATATAAAATAAGATTTTAAACTCAATTGACAATGATGACACAAATTTCAACAATAACATTTCATCTTGATTGATTGATCTCTTAATACACTCACTTGAGATAGACAGTATTCACATAGCTTTTTAAACCTTCTATTCATAAAAAATAATTTATCGCACTCAATTAGAAAAATAACTTTATGACATAAAACAATAAAATCATATTATTTTATTACTACTATGAACTATCATTAATCTCCACTAGATAAATGTTTTGCTTGTTGTGAGTATGATGAATTAGATAAAAAATCATATGTAGTCATCCCCTAATATCAAGATCTAATAAGAATTGAGGAGATCATATGCTCCTATAATTTCAAAAATATTTTAAAGAGATATGACAAAAGAAGAGCCACAAAAAGTTCCTAAACACAACAACTAGGATATTATTCCATATTTATATTCTTTTTGAATACTTACGTAATTGATAAAGACACGCATCAAATTTCTCGTATTGTTATCGTCTCTCATGAAAATATAAAATTTAATATTTTCTTAAATATGATTTTTAGTATCATAAATTAAATTAGTTACTTTATCTAAAAGAGATTATATTATTTTTCCAACCCAAACATTCAAATATATATATTTTATTTATGACATTTCCCATAAAAACAAAATTATAATTGTCAATCATCATTCACACAAAAGCATTAATAATTTTAACAAGAATGATATATATTTATAATTGTCATCATGTCTGACATCATGTTAAATACAAATAATTAAATTAACATAAAAAAAATATGTAGAAATCCATTCTGAAAAATTACAACAACGTATAAGTAAAGAAATAATAATGCTCTTTTATCCAGGACACTATTATACATGTCAGACATGATGATGTAGAAAAGAATAAAATGATACAATATATAAAAAAAGTAATAATAAAATGGAAAATTTATGCATTTTTGTAGTGAAGTGAGAAAATAAAATTAAGGAAATATTGAACATACTTGAGGCACTTTATGCGTCTTTTATTTCCAGCTTCATCATAGTTCTTAAATGCTTCAAAGAAGTCCGTTGTTGCTTCAGCCCATTGACGCTCAGCCATGTGCATCTTCCCACCACACTCACGAATTATTCCAAGTATTCTTGGATGTGGAATGGCTGATTTGATTGCAAGTGCCTTTTGGTATAATTGCTGTAAAATAGTGTTAAAACAAATAGGACAAGCAAACAGAAAATGTCCACTCATATCACAAATAATGAGGCGACAAGATCATCAAAGTCAGTTTAATGGTATTACAAGACCAATGGCTGTGCTGAAAATAAATTGGCAGCACTATCATAAATTCACAATGTTAAATTACAAAATGAACGACAACCCAACCAAAAGATTGGGGTGATCAGACTACTCCTAAATATCTAAAAATATCAACTAATAATTAAAATAAAAATAAAATTAATATTTTAGATATATTTGATATAGATAATGACAACCCAACTATAAGATTTGAGACTAATTAGTCTCACAGTCAAAGATCAGCCTAGACACCTAAAAAACTTAGGTTACATATATAAACATTTTAAATTTAAAATCATTTAGCATAATTAAAAATTAAAATATTAGAATAATCAAATAAAATTCAGATTAAAATTAGATATTATAAATAAATTATAATTGCACAAAAGTGGTGTGACTTTACATCATATGAGATACACTGAACAATATAATAAAAAATATATTTTATTAAATTCTAAGCAAACTCAACATGACAGTAAAATCATTGCTATGATATTATTGATATAAAACAATATCAGCAACATCAATTTGTAGAAAATTCAAGACTACTTCATCATATGCAAAAATATATTCAACTAACTTATCATTAGACCCAAATATTTATCTGTAGGACCCAAAGTTTTAAAAGGCGAAAGCGTAAGGCGAGACGTTTTTGTATTTATGAGGCGAGGCGTAAGCTTTTTGAACCTCGCAATATATAATTAATTAATATTTTAAAATATATAAAATAAAATAACATAAATAAAAACATGAATATATAATTAATTAATATTCAAAGAGGGGGGGTGGAATCAGAATTTTCGAAGGGGGGGGGGGGGGGTGTGTAATCAGGAATTTCGAAGGGGGGGGGTGTGTATTCGGGAATTCGAAGGGGGGGGGGGAGGATCGGGATTTCGAAGGAGGGGGATCGGGAGGTCGCCGAGGGGGGGAGGAATCGGGAGTTCGCCGAGGGGGGGAGAAATCGGGAGGACGCCGAGGGTGGAGGAATCGGGAGAAGACATACCTGGAAATCGGGATTTCGTGCATAAATAGTTGGCCGCTTGAGGTAGGATTTCGGCTTTGAGCTTGAGGTAGGGTTGGCCGCTTGAGGTAGGATTTCGTGCATAAATAGTTTGAGAAAGCTTTTGATTTAGTTATCCGCCGCCTCAACGCGTTTCTTCCGACGTCTCAACGCGTTTTTCCACCGCCTCGCCCTGAGGCGCGCATCAAGGCGCGCCTGGAAAGCGCCTTTGAATACAGTGGTAGGACCAATATAATAAATTATTATAAATTTAAAAAATAAGTAATAATTAATAATTTTAGAACACAAATTGGAATAATATCATATGAACTATTCATGATGGCATTTTTTTGCACATATACTATCACTCACTTTGTTGATTTTAAATAAAAATTAAATAAAAGAATATTAAAATTTAATAAGATCATTCATCCTTATAATACTCTTGTCATATGTAAGAGACGTTCAATAATATTTATGAATATAAAACACATAATTAAATTTATAGTGTAAGATTTGATATGTTTTAAAAAAAAATATCATTGTCAATATATTTGTAACAGCTATTAGAAAAAGCTTCATTATTGATATTTTATATGTTAGATATATGTGTTATATAATAAACTTTATAATATTATCATTCTTCAAAATAACTTTATAATCATTGAAATAAATTACAAGTATATTAAAATATATTAGAATATATAATAAAATACAAAATATTTCTAGTATATAAAGTCAATAAGCCTAAAAAAATCTCACTGTATATCAAATACCTATTAAATTCAACATATCTAATGTTAATTTATTAATTAGCTATTAACATGATTTATCCGACTTTGTTATGAGTAAAATTGTAAAATAACAATTAATTAATCAAATTGTAATATAAAATTTTATTATAACAATTTTATTAACAATTATTATGATACAATGAATATATTCATTTATATAGACTCACATATCCTAGATTGTATCCAGGTATATATATACAACATAAATTATATATTTAACTAAAAAACACTCATATTTTGGTAAAATAATTATTGAGATTCAAAGAAAATATTTAAATTATTAAATAATCATTTTATTTCTTTATTTCATACATATATAAAATAAAATATGAATCAAAATTATTAATAATTAAAAAATTATTTAAATACATATGTAGTTACATATCTACCTAAGATTAAGATAAAATAAATAAAGATACTTAATTACATTAATTAACCACAAAAATTAAAGAATAAAAATTATGAATAATTAAAAATCTTATTTAAATACTATAAAATTAAAGAATAAAAATTATGAGTACAGAAATTAAGATAATATTTAAAGATAAATTTTTTTTTATTTAATTAGCTAGAAATAAATAATAATGTAGTCCACCAAATAAGTATGATCAATCATAATACTTACATATCAAATATTACTTTATCTTTTCCTAGAATAATAAGAAAAAGTTAGCCATATGATTTTGATATAAATCGTATAGATTTATCTTTCTCACATTATCTAAAATTATATATGATCTACTGTTTGTGATAATATCTAGTATAGCATCAAAATTTACTTTTTTATAACTATAAACATTATTTTAGATACATAAATCAAAATATAATTAGATATTATAAAAAATTTATCATGCTTAGAGAATTAAGCAAACGTGCAAACAAGTTCAAATTCAAGCATGACATACAATGATATTTTTTAATTCATGATCAAGTTCAAGTATGATATACAATAATATTTTTTAATTCATGATCAAGTCTAAGCTTCATTACTAATTTTTTATTTCATTATCAAATTTAAGCATCATAACTAGTTTTTTTTTTCATAATCAAGTTTAAATATCATAACTAAATGTGCATGATTATGTACGCAATAAAACTGTGTTATGACGACAAGAACCGGTCAACATGCCATACAATAATTATTTAGTTGTTAAAATTTTACAACTTTACTATTTAACATTATTTTTATTTTTATAAATTTTAAAGATTATTTTATCTGATTTTATTTTACAATTATTAGAGCGTGTACATTTATAATTATGTTATTATGTAATATTTTTTAATGTATTTTAATTTAAATTCTAATTTTAAATTAAAGAATTGTTTTAATGTCATTTATTAATTCTTTTTAATTCATAATTTCAAAATTTATATTTTATAAATAATTATATTTGTATATCTTATATAAACAAAATAATATATATATATATATATATATAATATGTAGACTGTAGTGCACTGCCACACAGCTACTGGGCACTGCATTGCAGTGTCTACACAGCAGTGCAACTGCAAGTCGAAGGCCCTATGAATCAACTGCAACTTTATAATATTATCTATTTAATTATGTGAGTATGATATTTATAATATTAAAAATACAAATAATTATAAACAACATTAGTTCTTAATCATTATGAACTTAAAAAATATGAACTTTTGAATAAATTTTGAACATAAATAAAAATGTATATGCTAATCAACTAACAAGGATAGTTGACGAGTTTCTTAAAAGATATAAACTTTTGAATAACTCTTGAGCAGAAATAATTTATTATTTCGATAATAAAATATCAAAATAACTACAAATGAACTATTATTAAAATAACTCAATTGTGATAATTATCTTATATGTGATTAGAGCAAAAAGTCATTACACAACTCAAATTTTATTTGTATCCGACCCTAATCTAACTTAATCTTGTTAAATATAAATCACATAAATTAAATAGATATATCTTTGGATCTAAGATTAATACTAAAATTCATAAATATCTATTTTACTAAAATTATATTGTCTTACTATTAATTGACCAAACTATTAATACAATCTATATGTGATCAATATCTGAATAAAAATCTTATTTACTACTTATACGACTCATATATTTATGAATTTTTATTGATGAGATATTCTTAACAACAAACTTTTGTGATACTATCTAACAAATAAAATTGAATAGGATAACAATGTCACAACAAACATAATGCAGATCCAAGAATTGCTCTAGCCACTCAATCCACTTGACATCTCTCATCTTTACTAATCAACTTTACTATCCTAATTTTTTAATTTCCCTAAAGAATAATGAGACACATGAAACTTATTCAAAGAGAAAAATTACCGGAGAAGCCAAAGAATCATATAATCAACTTTACTAATCTTTATCTTCTGATTGCATAATGAAAAAAAAATAGATGAATTATACCCTCAAGCCTTATTTTACATAAATTATCACTCTCACAATCTCTCATCTTTTCCATATTCACCACTTTTTTTAATGATATTAGAAAATTCATGTCTCATTCTGCAATCTAAGATATTATATTATCAAGGACAATACCAAGTCCTATTAGAATATATTAGTGTTCTTCATTCCAATGAGGATTGAGAAATAAAACCTCATGAGGAGGTACCTGATTAAAGTTGAGGAGAATCCCTTAAAAAGCCAAATGATCATGTAATCAACTTTCAAATCTTTATGATATTATACATGATTATCATATTCTCTCGTCTTTGACATCTTTTATCACTTTTTTTGATAATATTATGATATTCATATCATTTTTTTAATTATTATCTTACCCAAAAGATATTAGGTTATATTGAAATAGAAAAATGCTTCGTTCCAATAGGAACTAGGAACTAGTACCTCAACATACATCAATGTTTATTATTTGTTACTAATGGGCATTTGTTATGAAGATCGATCTACAATAGAAGGTAATTCATCTTGAAACATAAATAATATAGATTTTCATTGTGACTTTGATGTCGAGCAACGACCTAGATGTCGAGGAGGATAGTTAGGCTCGATTTGCAAATTGTAGAAGTCATTATAAGACCTAAAGTAATCATCATGTGTTTATTTACAATGTTTTCATAAGTAGTAATCTCTTTCCAATTGTTTGGGCATAATAGAAATTTATTTTTATTTTTTCAAATGATCTTGAATAACAAATGACAAATGATAATAAATTAGAAATCAATCAATTCAAAAAATACTTTCAATAATAATTCTTGACAGATGATTTTGAGTGACTCAAATAATTTGTTAGCACAAAGATTATATATTGTTGGAGATATATAGTATTATCATATGAGAGGTATGCAAATAATATTTTCATTGAGATTAGTCTTTTTTTGTTATGCTCTATTGAATACTTTGATTGACTAGATATTAATTTTTTGTTTGAAGTAACTTCTATAATTACTATACAACATTAAAAAAATCATATAGATGATTAACTATCTAATTATTATCACATCAAATATAACTTTTGCAGTCAGTATAATTAATTATTTTCTATATTTTATATGACAAATTTACACAAACATAGTTCTTCGCATACTAAGCTACGTTAAAAAAAATTTTAAACCTTAAAATTTTTTTAAGAATCAGAGACGCTTATAGTTAACTAGATATTTAGATTCGAGTTGAATATTATCTTCCATAAAATTGATGTATACAATACATTTTTATATTTTTTTAAAAATAATTTTATCTCCTAGCAAATAAATAAAAAATAATTTTTTCAAGATTCATTACAAAGATATAATTTAAAATGATACTAATAGATACATTAAATACTTTGAATTAAACGTATTCTAAAAAAGATCTGATATCATTTTATTTCTAATATTACTCTTTACAATACCAGTCAGACAACATGGCATATAAGCTATAATATGATATTTCAAGAACAAATAAAATATATTAAAAAAAATTATTTCTTTCTCAAAAAAAAAAATTCATGATAAAAATAATACTACTATATCAACTCACTTTTTTTTCTTTAATCTTTATGTTATGAATATATTACGTTTTATATGTCCTTATTTATTTATTTTTTTTCTTTTATAATGTATGGATGAGAGCACCCAAATCTAAGCTAAGAAGTTATATATACCCATTGATCAAATATGATTATCATTGAGTGAGTTTCAATTATGTTATTATTTTCATTTTGAGAAACTTATATTATGTGTGCCTTCCAAAATGATGTTTGTTTAGTTTTTATGTGCCTTTATGATACCGAGTGTCAAGGAGGTAAGGATATATTAAGCATTCTCAATAATTTTGGACAGTGCATCCATGTTAAGAAAACCACACTTCTGATGTAGTTCGTGCATGAATGGTGTACCTCAGTTTTGAATTTCTTTGAAAATAATGCATGGTAGTTAGAAGCATCAATATAAATACAAGTCACACAATGCCAAACATAAATATTGGCTCAAAGCACTAAGCATCAGATGTACATTTTATTTACATGGAAATAGCATATACGATAGAAAAGATAATAAAAAAACTATGTTATAAACAGGCTCACCCCACCTACCGAATATTGTCTGTTTTGGCCCAACATTAGGCAGGCCTCACAGGTTTAAAACACATCCAGTGGGTTTGAGGTGGACCATGCTTATAAACTGCTCAGATGTCTCAACTGAGAGCGACTTAGGATCAACAGGATCACAACACACCCCTCTTCGCAAGCATTGTGTTGATAATATGTTATTAATGGGTTCACCCCACCCACTAAATATTATTCATTTTAGCCCAACTTCAGGCAGGCCTCATGGATTTAAAACGTGTCCAATAGGTTTGAGGTAGACATCGGACGACGCTTATAAACCACTCAAACATCTCATCTAGGAACGATGTGAGATCAACGGGATCAGAACAAATTGTACATTCTTAGGCAAAAAAAAATGATAAGGAATCACAAAAAGTAACAAAGAAAATTTTGCCAATTGATGATTTAAAAAAAACATATGATAGACAAACCACATATCTAATCATCATGGTATTTTATGACAAAAGTTAAGATATGTATCCTGATGATTTGTGTTTTTTTATATCCGTGACATAAAATTTATGATCACTTCTATATTATTGTTAAGAAATAGTGTTATTTTGACTTTTATTATTGCATGAAAAGAAAGAAAGTGCAATATAAAAAGAGCAAGCCACATGAAGAGTGTTTCCATATAAAAAAATAAAATATTATATTAAACAAAACTAAACATTAACATTAACCTTAAACTAATTAGTGCATGTCACAAACAACCATCTTAGATAAAATCAAATACAAATATAATAATTGATGCATCTTTGTGAAGATGTCCAAATTTGCTCACTAGCAGGTACGTAATTAATAGAAATCAAACTATTAGAGATATTCTCTTATATTAAATAACAATCAATCTCGATATGTTTCACCCACACTTCAAATATCTAAATAACATTAATGGGCCGAACTGCATAAATATCAAAATTAAGTATCAACAATCTCAACTAATATACTCAATTAAACCAAAAAAATACTTGATTCACTGAAATTAATTGATAACTAATGATATGGTTTTGTACTCTCTTATATAATTGATATACAAATAACGATCTAGTATTTACATTTAAAAGAAATAAGATTGCCTTCAAAAATATATAAAATCCAATGACATATATCATCTCAAAATTTGGGGGAAGTCAACTAGAATATGAACACTTCTCTACTTGGTCATGGCACTAATCTATAAATAAAATCTATTATTCTATAATCATTTTTACATATCTACAAAATCAAATAATTATGTTTGCATGATTAAATATGTGGGAAGGTAAGAAATAATTAATTATAGAAAATTAAATAAATTATATCTAATCTTGTCGTTGTTAGATGAACGTTTGTAGTATAGACTAAGAGTCTGTTTAATAAATCATTTAATTTTTTTAAATTATTAAAAATAAAAATTTTTTAATGATTTAGAAAAATCAATGTGTTTGATAAAAAATATTTAGAAGTTGTTAATTGAAAATTTTAAGTGAAATAACATTGAAAATATTAAGTAGATAGAGACCTACTTAATATTTTCAACAAAAATTTTCAATAAATTTTTTTTTAAGTTATCATTTCGTTCTTTTTTTTCTTTCTTTTTCATTTTCTTATTCATGCTACTATTCAATTTGTGAGTCTGTCTTTTCCTCCTCATTTCTCCGCCACCACAAATCCTAACTCAAACTCTCTTTCATGATTAATTTAAGAGAAAAAATAACAAATCAACTAGTTGTTCATTTATTTTTATTTTTATATTAAAAATTTAAATAATTTTAAAGAGTTTAAATTTTATTGGTTATTATTTAAATATTTTTATTTCTTTTTTGGATTTATGATTTATTTATGAATATGTTTTTAGAGATTTTACTTTTTATAATGATTAATAATTATAGTGAAAAAAAAATTCATTAGAAATTCTATTTATGTCGGATAATATGTAATAAAATAATAATAATGGTAAATATGTAAAATACATTATTTTCAGCATTTAACATTTACAGTTATCAAATAATATATTTATTTTTAACATTCAATTAACATTAATTCATCAAACATATTTTCAATACAAATTCAACACTTATAAAATTTAACTTTAATTTTTTAGTACTTAATTTTTAGTACTTAATTTTTTCAGTTTTATTAAACATGCCCTAACTTTAACATATTTAAAAATAAAAATTATAAATGTATCAAAAAACATTCAGCATAATATAAATATATTAGAATATTAGTAGCATTAAACACTTTAAAAATCATACTAGACAATATACCAACAAATATGATACATTAAATCTTAGACAACCCAATTGGGTATGAGTAAAGAGATGTCAATTAGATCGGGTGTTTTAGCAGTTAGCACGACACAAGGTGCGACACAAAAATGACATATCTTAGCATAACACGAGACACAACACAAAAATGACATGCCTTGGCATGGCAAGAGGTATGGCACATACATGATATTCCTAACCCGGCATGACATGAAACACAACACAACCCAATTCAAAGTCATGCCTAGACCAGCTTTGTGCCGACACACAATAAAGCTCATTTGACATCTCTATGTATGAGAAGTGAGATCTTTGAATATTAATCAAATTTATATTCATTAACCTATTTTATTTACTATAATGAGTTTACAAGGAAAAGAATTATTAAGCCTATCATTAGTAAATATCTTCCAATTAGATTTTTAAATCATAGACTACATCACCTTGTGCACATGTACAATATAAATCATATAAAAAATTTTAAAATAAAAAAATAATTAATAATTAATGATCTTAAAATACAAAGTTATATAATTTTCATGACATCTAATATTTAGACTAATTATAATGAAAATATATTTATATGTATCAATGTTTATTTTATTAATTCTAAGTAAAAACTAAATAAAAAAATATTAGGATTTTATGAGTTTTTTCATTCTCATGATGACATCATCATATATAAGTATCTATTGAGAAACATTAAAAAATACGAGATACAAAATATTAGGATAGCTAAGTTTATTATTAGTATAGAACTTCTAATTAGATTTGTATATCATTGACTACATCATCTTATGATCATATATAACTAGCCCACTTATCAAAAGACTTCTAGAATGATCAGTATGAATGATATAAAAAAATTATACAATAAAAAATAATTAAAAATTAACGATCTTTAAAAAATAAAGTAAAATAATTTTTGTGATATCTAATATTTAGACTAGTTACAAGAAAATTATAATGTATGCATAATTACTCACTTTATTGATGCTAAGTAAAAATTAAATAAAAAAATATTAAGATTTTATAAATTCTTTCATCCTTACAATGACCCAACTCTATATGAATGTCTGTCGATGATCATTAAAGAATACGAAATATAAAATAGAATATTTAGTATTATACTAAATAACACATCAAAGAATTATATAACTATTAATATATTAATTAGAATCATTAGAAATTATATAATTACTCACCATATACATTACACTTTGGTATATATATAATAATAATAGTCTTTTTTAACAAATATAGAGAATACATATATTTTAATATCATAGTTATTAAGATATAAAATAAATATTTGAAATTTTAATTATTCATTATATTTATTTATTGTTTGACTGCCTATATGGATCTGAGAATTAAAGTGAAAGAAATAAATATTATCATATACATATTCACTTGTATAAACAACTCATAAAAACTTGATAGTTATACCCTTATGAAATCTTGGCCCTATCATGCTAGTTATACCCATTTGAAACATGACCTAGCACTGATGAATGCTTCAATTGAGCCATCAAACCTTACCAAACCATGATAAGCCTACCTTCCCCAAAATCATATCAACACGATACAGCCCAAAGATAAGAACCATGTCATGTCCGGCATAATATGATGGTCTAAATGAGCATAAAAAAGTTCAGTCGTGCCAACCCTGGTATGACCCAATGAACACCTAATTTTAGTGAGCCTCCAAGTACAAAGTTCGATATTATATTCAGAAATAATTTTTTTTATTCAGTTAACTACAAACAAATGATAAAAAGATTTGTCAAATATGAATAAATTATCAAAATATTTAGATATCGATTATTTCTCCATCTTATCTCATAAACACAAAAAATTCTTACATTAGATTGATAGGAATCATGTGAATCCATATTTCATGTGCTATCTAAAATAACATGTTATGTTATTGGTGATGCATTTGCATGCATTTCATTCTATACTATTTTTATTATATTTTTGAAGCATTTAGATATATGATTTTAGAGTTCAATTTATTGTTTTTATGAATTTTTTTATATTGATATTCATACACATACATTTGTAGTGTAAATTTAAAAAAAAAAGATTTTTAAAAATTGTGTGTGTGTGTGTGTGTGTGTGTATCTAGACAATAACCCAAGTGCTCAATTTACCTAACCAGATAGAGCCGATAAGTTAGAGCCCTACCCTTGCCAAGTCAACACAACTCATTTAACACCTTCAGAATAAAGATTATCTACTTCGTAAGAAGTATTATGTTATCACAAATAAAATATACAATTAATACTCTTATAAAAATTAGATATTATAGTGTTGCTGAAGTGGTTATCTACTTTCTTGTTTGATACGATTTTTCTTTTTAACTTTACTATATAAAGAAGCATCATATAAAAGATTAACTATTTAACTATTACTAGACTAGATATATCATATACATTCATAATATACAACTATTCACATACTAAAGAATATGAAAAATTTTCTAAGTCAGACTAGCTTACAATTAGTCGGACATTCAAATTCGAGTTTATATTATCTTATTCCAAGAGAAGGCCTACTAAATATTTTTTATTTTTTTCTCATTTGTTAAAAAAAAGAGACATACGAAAATTTCAAGAACCAATGAAAAGACAATGTGTAGATATTTTAAATTAGGATTCTTCTTAAGAATATTAGATATTAACTCCATTCTCTTACTACTTGTTATTATGATGGTCGATTTGTTAGGAATATAGCTTCCTATTCAATATTTTATGAGCAAGTAACCCACATAGAGATAGATTATTTCTTCCTTAAAGAGAAATTAATTATGAGAATACTATTTCAGCCTATGCTCCTATACTCTACATTCTTACAGCATATATTAATACAGTAAATCAGACAGTAAATATTCACAAAGATTTTGAAGAGACTTCAACTAATGGTTCTTTCCTCCGAGCTAGTATTCTGGATATTTATGTACCAGCTTAATAGATAATAATTACAATTTACATTATTTATGTTTGATACCTATTTCCTTTACTTTTTAAGTTATTAATTGGATCACCCCACGAGTGGGCTACTATAATCCAATATTTAGTTATAAATTCATTGTGCATTCACATTTCTACATAGAATGGTTTTTTTATTTTTTGGGACGCAATATATCAATAATGATGATGACCTCCAGTATTATATGCAATATGGAAAACAAATGATAACATATTTGCTTGAAAATTACACCAACATATTGGAAAACAATGTGCTTGAAAGCCCCCACAAATTCTCATGAGCACTCAATAACTACCCTTGTATGCAAAATGATATGATGAAATGAATAAAAAATGTCAATTTTGGAATGTAATGAAAATCATATTAGTTCAATTGGTGTATTATTGTAAGTTGTTCGACTATCACAAAAGAATCCCTTGGGTGTGCTCCAATGTAGTTTTTGTAATATATATATATATATATATATATATATATATATATATATATATCATTATCCTCATCAAATATATGTCACCAAATTCATTATATTTATAATTTCTTATATTATATAATCTCTGATTGTAATAGCTCCAAATAAGGAACTAATATTCAACGAGTTGATCAACAAAAATGAATGACCTTTAAAATCTTCCAGCAACTAATGAAAAGTCCACTTGTAAATATTATGGTAGTTGCAAAGTTTTACCTTTAGCTTCTTATTATTCTTGGTCTCTGTATACATTTGAATCTCAATTGCAAAAACTTCTAGTAGCTGACTACCTTTCTTATGATCATCTGATCCGTCATCTCTTTGGCATGACTTATGAAGCTCCTTGAGAATCTGCACTGGCATAATTCTTTCAACACAGGAGTATTTGTTATGATACACAAGTGACAAAAGATAAATTAATGTTACCTTACTCATTCGACCATATTCTCCCATATCAAACCAAATCTGGCTAAGCTTGAGATTTGTCTTAAACCAAAGTCTCTGCAGAAGACAGAGAACCATAAACATCATAAAATAACACACACACACACACACAAACAATGGATAATGCTGACCTCATTTTTTGCCTCTTCAAGGGCTTTCAGAGTGGTCTGATAAAACTCCTGTAGCAGACCAAAATTCTGACTAGCTGATCCAGAAATGAAATCCATGATATTATTTATGCATTTCTCACTGTAGTTTCGAGTCACTGCCGATTTGATGTATGTTAACATCTCCTTATAAGCATCCATCATCTCTTCGTTCTTTCCCAATCGATAATAAATTTTAACCGCTTGTTTTAATGCTTTAAACCCCCTGTAAAGATAAAAAAAAAAAAAGAGGCATCACATTACATAAGCTCAGAAATCAAATCCATAGCTGAGTGACTGACAGTGGTGCTGGAAATACTTCGTTACCACCACCTTGGCAGAGCAAAATTTTTATTTCAACAGGGACTCCTGCTCCCATCATCAGATTTCCCAAGAGTAGTTAGTATCTTTGTAAACCCCAAAAGAGATGCTTTTTGAATTTTTTTGAACCATGACACAACACTAATCAGATTTTTCTGACATTTTTTCTGCTCTAGTTCAGTTGCTTCTACTATATTGTTTATGTGTTTTCCTTAGGTATTTAGTATCTGCACGTGCACAACACACACACATGATTAGACATCCATGATATTATTTATACATTTCCCTGAAGTAGTTAGTGTCAAGTACACACGCACACGCACGTCAGTATATTTTTCTTGATGATTTATTATAGATCAGATTAATCAAAAGGAACCAGCAATTTCTAATCAGTTGCTCCTGCACAAATTATTGTTCGTTGTTCACCTGATTTGGGTTCATTTTCTTTTTATTGCTTTTCCTTTGTATTTTGTTTTGTTAAAATGAAAAGAAGCCAACTGATATGATTTTTTGAGTGATTTTTCAAATAAAATTTAGTGACAGTAGTTATCCTCGATGACTTGAGTACTCTTGGGATACAATGGTCAAAGTAAAATCAAACATCTTGCATTTCAACCTCTTAGTGATGGCACTCGGCACATATAAACCAATACAAATTTCCAAATTTTTTCCCAACTAGCAGCAAAACTAAGTAGCTGAGATCTTTTATCTTCACTAGCGAGCTGACTAATATTCATTATACAAAAGTCAATAGCTGGAGAATACTTTCTTCTTCAATTTATAGAGTTACATTAAAATTTGACTAAGCCCACAACAATTAGATGAGAGTCACACAACACTATTGAAATAGTAAGCATGATGAGATTCATAACAGTGTACATACAATAAAAAAGATTAGACAAATGCGAGATCCCTATTGGATCGTGTATCCTGAAAAATGGCACTCCAAGACAGACGACTAGAAATATATGAATACATAAACTAAATTTCTTGGATATATTTGTTATCAAAAAATACTGATATGTTTGATATTTCTAATATTTATAAACATCTTGACAAGTCAGCTACTATTTTATTGATATTTATGATATATACATACATACATACATACATACATATATATATATATATATATATATATATATATAATTTAATTATGAATATAATCATATTTATTATCATTTTCAACAATGATAATGAATATGATTATATTTATTATCATTCTTTATAAAAAAGAGCATTGGACAACAAAGAAATATAAAATTATTAAGAATAACATTGGAATAGCACTTATGAATGATAAGAAAGAGAAAAACATTTTGCAATATTTTGATCATGTCCAACATGGAACTTATAATACTTTTGCTAGGTAGTATAAGTTAATTCAGATGGATGGAAGGAAAAAAAAATAGATATTGACCTAAAAAGAGTAAGATAAAAATTACAAATAAAAATTTAATAATTAAAAAATTAAGAGTAAAGATAATATTTAATAAAACAAGTTGGAAGAACACAATCGATACAAACAATTCCAAATAGTCAATATGAGTCAATTCTATTAGTATTACTTAAAGCTTATGATTATTTATGACTTGTGTCAATATACTACTTTCAAATAAAGTTGTAAAAAATGAACATACATCAAATTAATATGATTAGAATATTTATTTTTAAAAAAATATTTTTCATTGAATCAAGAACGATTCAATTATTGCAAAAAATTAAATAATCAATTATATCTCTATTTATTTTATTTGATTGTGTGACTCACCAATTTATTTATCTACAAGAAGGGATATTCAAAGCTTCCTCCTTCAACTTTATGGTGCATCTATTTTGTCTAGCACTTTTCCCAAATGAAATGGAAATTTAATAAATATTTTTGCATCTAACAAGGTCCCAAAGTGTTTTCTTCATTAGAAGAATGAATTATGAGCATTGATAATCTTTTATTTTTTTTGAAAATGTTCAAAATTCATCTTCTAATTGAAGAATTGCAACAAAATGAAATTATAAATAACACTAAGAAATAAAACACAATAGAATTAAAGAAATACCTAACACAATTTGTTAATACTTATTATTAAGAATATGTTGAAAGTTCTTTTAAATAGAGAGCAAATTAATTGGTGCAATACATAAAATGGGTGCTACCAACAAAACATAAATTAATGGTAAAAACATAAAGACGAAAATTATTATAAACATTAACATATAAAATTAAAAACTTCACCAACTCCTCCTTAAATTGAAGGAATAAAGTTCAAAGATACTTCATAAATCAAGAATTAATTTCAATCATAATTAAATCTAAACAAGTTTAAACTAGAATCAAATCATAATCATTTGTCAGTTAAAGCTAGAACCAAACTTGCTAGTCATGAAACTATTAAATATACTTTAAATGAAGTATTCTCACAAAAGAAGAGTGGTGTTGGGGTAAAACCTTAAAAAAATAGTTCTTTCATCATTTTGTCCAAGCAAAACTAATTAAGGAAAGGAGAAATTGGAGGTGTCAAACGGGCCGTGCTGGCCCGGCCCTTTTTTTAAAGCAAGGCCGTGCTTTCGTGCCGGGCCAGACACAGCACGGTTACAATGTCGTGCCTTGCCTGGCCCGGCATAGTTAATAAAAGCCAGGCCCGGCACGGGCCGCCAGCACGGCGGGCCGTGCTGTGCCGGGCCTGGCCCGGTTAGGCCAATCCTGACCGTACTGACCATGTTTAAATTTTTTTTTTATAGTTTTATATTTTAGTTTAATTATAAAATATATTAAATTATATACAGAATTATAGATAATGTATAATATAATAAATTTATAAAATAAAATTTATTAAAAATTTATTAAATTACAAAATTTAAATTTTTTTTATAATTTAAAAAAAAATTAGTTTATAATTTATTAAAATTAAATTATAGAATTATAAATTTTTTAATTAACAAATAAAATAAAAAATAAATAAATCAAAAAATTTTGTTAAAGAAAATTAAAAAGTAAAAAAAACTAAAACAAACCAAATAAAAAATAACCAATCAACCAATTGATACTGAATGTCCGAACCAAACTAATTAAAGTTTCAACGTAACGTATAAATAAAGTATACAATCAATAAAAAACAAAATATCAAAATCAAAAATCAGTGGATCATCATTAATCGTCAATCGTAATATCATAAGTATCATCAACCGCAACATCAAGATCAGTATCATATGGATCATCATCATCAGCAATCAACTCCTCCACTTTGGCAGGGGATGTGGTTGTAGTCCCTGTCCCAGTCTCAGCTCCAGCACGATCATGGATGTTAAACCTCGAATCCTCCCAATCCTTTAAACAGACGAATGTCTCAATAATATATGGACGTAATCTCGATTTCTTATCTTAAATCACGTTCACTGCAACAGAAAAAATAAACTCTAATGCTACGCTAGACACTGGAGGAGTCGGTAGATCACATATCATCCTAGATAGCATGGGAAATGTGGATTCATATGATTTCCACCACTGTAATATATCAAGATTCTTAGTATCAGAATATGATAGGATTGAACAGTAATCGATATCTAAGTGCCGAGAAAGCTCGCTCCTATGTGATTGTCCACCCCGACGTTTCCCCCTTGCAAGCTGAATGAAAAAATCATCATCTCCGAACAAGATATCCATGTCTGTAATCACAGTCTCACTACTACCATTATCATACCTAGTATCGTAGTATGTGAACAAGTCAGTCAACTTATCATGAATGAACCCTTCATGTGATTCTTCCAGTTCATGCATGAGGAAATGTATGTCAGTATGTTTTCTACCCCTTCCACATTAACCCTAGGGTGCATGCATGCAGCGAGGCAATAAAGAGATGGATGATGTACCAGTATTTCAAGTACTTGGTTTCCATCTCTACAACCATATGACTAAGTGTCGGGTCAGCTCGATACTTCCTAAACATGCTAATAATGTTGCATATGCACCTGAGTGCAATGCAAGTCGTGGATGTATAAACCAGCAAACACATGTTCATCGTGTCATTAAAAATCTTTAGGAATTTCATAAATGAAATTCCTGAAGCCCAATCAGTGTCATCAATAATAAGTTCGTCACTCTTACTATTGACGTAGTCGGATATCACGTGTTCGTATCCAACACATGATTCTAATATTAGGTACGTATAATTCCAACGATGTCTCACATCCGATTATAATTTCTTCTTCTTAAAATTCACAGACAAATAGAGACTACCAAACTCTTATTGTATGTAAGGAGTACGAATATATTTTAGTATATTACGTATATTATCCAACGCGGGGGAACACACCTTCATACCCGCTTGAACAATCAGGATAATCACGTGACACATACATCTGCATTGAAAAATCTCTCCTAATGGTGCGTCTCTAATATTCCTAACAAATATGTTAATGACTACTCCATTATTAGATGCGTTATCAAATATGATACTAATAATTTTATTTTAAATTTTATATTCCCTAAAGATTTTTATTATACACTCAAAAATGATCGGACCATCATGAGGATAGAAAATCTCAGAGAATCTTAAAATTTTTTTATTCATAGTACAGTTAGAATCTACATAGTGACTGGTGAGACATGCATAAGATGATTCATCGTGACTTGACTAGATATCGGACGTCACGGACACCACTCCACTATATGCCATAAATTCATTAATTATTTTTTGTTTTTCTAACTTATACAATTTTAATATGTCATTCCTAGATGTGGGCCTAGAAATCCTACGATAAGCATGCTGAAAATATGTCTGCATTATGCACACTATCCTTGGATCTTCTGAAAATCTGATTGGAAGACTCATCAATGTAATAAGATTGGTCATGCCATCCCTACTCAACTCGCTAGAGTATATGAAGAGAGTAAACTTTAAGATTGAACTCAATCCAATCTCAAAAAATGCAGTGCCAAGTTGGGTTTGCCTAAGATCAAATGAACCATGTTTTTTGATACATAATTCGGCATGCCTCTTAAGGTGCTCAGTCCCAAACGAACTCTTACAAGTTAAAATTCTCATATAATATTTGTACTGTAACATTTCTTCTTCCTCACCGCTAACAAATTTTTATTTTATTATATTAAAATGAGTCTAAACTACAGAAATTCTCCTAATTTTTTGTTTTTTAGAAACTTATGTTGAAATGACTGGAGAAACTAAAATTTCAGCAGCATCGGGCCTCTGTGTAAAATTTTTATTTTCTAAATTTAAATATGTTTCATTAGTATTTATCATTTTTTAGAATTTTTGTTAAACATGACACTTATTTAGAGACTAGATGATAGATTTTAGATTTAACTATTTTAGGCCTAGAGAGAGAAAAAAAAAGTAAAAAAAAAAACTTAAAATAAATTACCCAGTAAAGCAGTCAGGTCGATCACGTCCACGGTGCACCACAGTCTAGCTCAAAATTCAAAACATAAGTTGAGATTCCCGAAAAACCAAGTCAAATGACGAAATCCCAACTTTCTGAGTCCCGAGAGAGATGAGCAAGAGTTTTGAGAGAGAGATAATATGAGATTTGAGAGAATAAATATTTATGAAAAACATAAATATTATAGAGAGGGGGAGAATTTTATAGATTAAAGAAAATAATTTTTTTTAAATCATTTTTTTTATTTTTTTTATTTTTTTAGGGGGCAGAATCATGGGGCCATTGGATTCTGCCCCCTAGCCATGGGAGGCGAGATTCAACGGCAACATATTAAATTTTTTTTTTTGCCCATTAGGGGGGGGGATTGGGTCCAGGGGGACCACGGGTCGGGTCTGATTGGACCCGACCCACGGTTTTTTTTTTGCAGGAAGGGGATGCTTGGCTTGGCCTGGCCCGACTCCCGTGTCCCGAGTCACTGTGAACCCACCAGTGACTCGTGAGGGTGCAGGAAGCCAGGTCTACGGGTGCGCGACTGCGAGTGCGGGACTAGGTGTGAACGGTGACCCTGACCGTGCCTACGGGCCGTGCCACAGGCCACCGAACCGTGTCGGGTAAGGCACGACACGAGGCCTGGTTGGCCTCGGCACGGGTTGTATCTTACCCGGGCACGACACGGGCCGAGGCACAAAATATTCTCGTGCCGTGCCTCGTGTCGGGCCGGCCCGGTTGACACCTCTAGGAGAAATACATTGAAGTTGCAACTATGATTAGTTGAGTATAGAATCATGTTTAACCTTTCACATATTCATGTACATGCTATTCATGATCAACCACATTTACTCCACAATACTAGTCGCAGTTAATAGATCTAATTGAAGACATTGTAACTCAATTTACTAACCAATTATTCAAATGATAATTTTCATGTTTCACATGATAAAGCTAATTTATCAAGGTCTCTTCACATGGCAAATTCTCACGCAATATTACAACAAATCAATATGAATAGTAGTGAAACAAAATACTAAATAAAATAGATATTTTTCATTCAAAGAAGTTTTAGTAGCTCATTCCTCTAGAAAATCTGTGATGAAATACAAAAAAAAAAATATTCAATATGATGATTGATTCTAATAAAAAAAATTAATTTTAAACAAACATTGTGGCAAAGAGATAAACATTATTTATATTGTAAACTATTTTAATATTTTTCTCTAATTACCAAAAAAATTATTATGAAGTTAATTTTTCTAGTTGACTTTCGCACATAATTTGTATATCAACTTTCGGTGACAATATATTTTTTAAAATGATTTGAGAAAAAAAAAATATTGTAGGGTAACAATTAAATTATTGTGATGATGAAAGATAGATTATGATTATTGGGAGTAAAAATATTTACAAGATCTAAAATAATTGCTAAAAGCATAATTAAATAAATTTGTCTAATGTAACTTATTTTAAACTTTAAGGATATATATGATAATTCCTTTTTCTATAGAAAATATTTAAATGAGAGAATATCAACAAACATATGCTCATACATTCACAAACTTATCCCCTACAAACATATATTATCTGTCAAGTTGTGAAATTCCTCAATAATTATCACTGTCCTATGATCACTAACTTAGAACTTACATCATATCAGAAATTTATATTTTTACATTACAAATAGTAACTTGTACTGATGGAAAATTTAAAATAAACAAATATCTAAATAATCAAGTTAAACTAAAAGTCAAAAATTAGTTATGTCTAACTATATTTTTGAACATGCATCTGCACCTCAAATTGTGTCTTAAGAAATGTGTCGTAATTAGACTTGGTGATATCAAAACAAGGTAGGCTAATTAATGTGTGATGATCAAATTTCAAATGCTCACTCTCTTATTATTACATTAACTAGATGAGAATACAATAAACTCTTAAATCACTTTAAAAAAATTGAATTATTCAAAAAAAAATCAACAAGTAAATTTATTGTAACTAATGAAACATATTATAGAGTGGGCAGAAGGTTGGGTTAGGGTAGTCAAGGTATTGGCCTTATCTTATTACTCTTTGGTTAACATGTTATAGAGAATGCTCAAACTCTCTCATCTCAATGACTAACAACATAGTGAAAATTGTACCCAATATATAAAGTTCTCACTTAATATGAATCTGAAAAAGATTAAAATTTCAACAGTCTGATCTCACAAAATCAGATAGATTGGGTATAATAAGTATCAAATCAGAAATCTACTACTATTAGACAAAGAAAATTATCAATAAATCAATATATAACCTTCAATATATATATAACACTATAAATTCATAAATAATCACTCATCACAATATTATTCTTAGCCAGACACTTTTAAGTTTGAAATTTCAATGAGATTTGAAATCTTAGTGATAAACAATAATTACCATAATATGTGAGTTCATTTATGGCATATGTTTGAAGGATTTGCTTTTTTATTCTATGATCGATGAAAACATGCTATGACAATCAGGTAGGTAATCATATAACTTAAACCTAGCAATTCTGATTGTTAGACCCAATAGCCCATCCAAGCCTCTACCAACCTGTTAAAAAATATAATTGGATCCGACTAGCTTATCCCAACTATATTCAAAACAATATTTCTTTGTTACAATAACTAGAGCCAACCCTAGCTACAACAATGGTGAATAGCCAGAATTGACAAAATTATCTTTCATGAAACAACAAAACAGATTAAATTTAGCTCGTATACTTAATAAGTCAAAAAAAAAATAATTCATTCATCACATAAAAATATATAATTACCATATATAAATATTTTTCTAAAGAACATATTTTTAAAAATATTTTTTACATCTAGTTGAAATACCAATTATGAATTAGCTATGAAAAACTATTAAGAAAAAATATATACCAATATAACTTTGATCCCTAGAAAATAAAATCAAGACAATTTATTTTCATATATCCAAATTAACATTTTTGTCACTAAGCACACCTATAGCTAAGCCACTATATCATGACAATATTTCTTTAAAAATAATTGGATGAGATTGTGTTTCATCAAAATGGATCATCCTCATCCAGACTCTCAAGTTGAGGACTTCGGTACTAGTGAAAATATTAATAATTTATTTTAATGTCATCTTTGAAAAACTTTTAATATTGGAGAAAACATAAAATAAACATTAGAAAGATTATTAGATAAATTTACATAGAAATACTAGCACCAACTCCAATCACATTTTCAGTTGCAACATGAAAATATGATATAGTAGCCAGATTCATCATTGCCATGCAAAGGCATGAAGTCCCAACCTAGTCCAGAGTCGAGACATAAAATAATGGTATTGTAATAGAGTTTAGAGTGAAGATTTGGGATCATTGAGTAGCAACATGAAAACAAAGCATCACAATATGAAATCAAACTGAAGGAATCAAAGGAAGAAGTACAAAACTAGTAATGTCTCAATAAAGTTACAACTAGTAGACTCGGTGTTGTAACAGGAGAACAAATTAGCCTTGGAGAAAAATAAAAATTCATTGTTACGACAAGAAAACTCAAATTCATGACATGAATATAAGAAGATTAGGCTGACCAATTGCATTGAGTATGACCTCCTACAATCTTTATCAATAAAAAATTGTCTAATAAATCTTAAATCTGAAACTTACCAGCATTCAATGAAAAAATTTATGATTGCACAAAAACTTGACATCCAATATATGAATGTAAGATAATGAATTCTCAAAAAATCTATTATCCAAATAGTATTCTCACCCAAACATATTTTACTTTGGAGTTATGAAATTCAATGTATTTATTTTTGTGTAATCACAGACACTTGATCTTCTTTTGTTATTTTTTTATAATTTTATAAAAAAAAAATAGTTGTTCCTCTCATAAATAAACATTTTTTAAAATATTTTTTTTGGCATCAACCAATATTTTAATGAATTTTTGTGACACCCAAAAGGTATATTGGGACTTCATAAAAACAAACATTTTGATAAATATATCATAAATATCAAAGAAAGTTGATCTAATGGTTGTGAAGCCTTTTGATTGTGAAAAATGCTACTGTGTAAAACAAATACGGAAGAATATCCTCCCACTGTTGAATACATAATCACTTCAATTGCCAAAAATGTAAAAAAAAAAAAACAAAAATTCACCAATCTGCCTTTTCTGGTTCCATATTAACAACCTCTGCAAAACCTGCCAGCGCACCTTCTGGATCCATTTCCACCAAGCCTTTGCAGAAAACAAATAAAAAAGTTTAGAAATTACATTTGCTAATATACAATATGGAATTGATATGACACATGCGAAACATACTGAATAACAAAGATTTAAAATAAAAGTACACGGTCTGAAAGTTCCAACAGGAGAATATCTATTTGTAGAGGAATTCTAGTTCATGTTTCTCCTATATCTCTTGCTATCTTGTACTTCTATTTCATAACACATTATCAGCCCGAAGCATTGTTAGATTTTCAAGAGATATATTAAAAATATATTAGAGTATTATTATGTCGAATCTTACGAAATTAAAATTTATGGCTCTTAATATCACAGAAAAGAATTTATTGTCATAGATATTAGATGCTGAAATTCATCTAGAAGCAAATATGCTTGAGATACAATTTAAAAAAAATGCAATATCCATTCACGAAAAAGTCAAAGCGATAATTTTTTTGGGTCGTCACCTTCATGAAGTATTGAACAGTGAATACCTTACCGTAAAGGATCCACTTGTTCTGTGAAACAATTTAAAAATATATATAGAGGTGTCAAATCGGTCGGACCGGTCCAGCCCAGCAAGAAGCACGGCACGGTTCGATCGTGCATGGCCTAGCACGGCACAGGAATGACCCGTGCCCGTGTCAGGCCTACCCTCGGCACTGGTCGTGCCATGCTGGGCCGAGGGATTTTGGCCCGCATGTCATGCCAGGCATGGCACGAATGTCTAGCAGGTGGGCACGGCACGCATGACCAAGCACAGAGCATGATCGCGATGAGTCGATGCTGATGGGTGAGGCTCATTGAGCCCTAAAAGGGCAACGACGGCGCGCTGCCAAAACCCTAGTATTTTTAAAAATTAAGGTTATAGTCCGACCCAAATCCAGCAAATTTTAAGTTGTGGGCCAGTGTCGGGCCCGACCTTCATTGAACCATGTAGGGCCATGCATGGCATGGTTATTGTACTATATCATGTCTGGCCCGGCATGGCAACATGGTTGGGCACACTAAACCCGGGCCGGGTCAGCCCGGCCCGGCCTATTTAACACCACTAGAAATGTATGAACATCAGACAACAGAAATTCTCTCAAAAGCTCACTATGATTAATTGCATTTGAGACTGCAAGATTTTAAATCCAAGAGTAATATATCTCAGCATTATTTAGAATTAAATCTCAATTATAGTTATGTGAGAAAAAATTACTGATACGGATATGTAGGAGAAAACATTCTCTACTTTTCATGCATCCAATGTGCTTCTATAGCAGCAATATCATGAAAAAAAACTTTAGAAAATATTCAAAATTGATTTCAATTCTTCTTATAGCCGAACAAAACAATGAGCTTTTGATATAAAATCATGAGGCTCGTCCAACTTGTTCAGCTTCATTCCCTAAAGTGAATGTGGCAACATATCACCTTTATAATGGACAAAGTCAAGACTACGATCATGATCATAGTCATGGTCATAGTCGGGGTCGTGGACGAGAACGTGGTGGCAATAGTTACAATTATGATCAGCAACCCAAGAATGTGTCAGAATATTAAAATAGAGAGAATTTTGAAAAGGACAATAAAAGTGATAAAAATAACAAAATGATAATAAATTTATGCTATCATTGTGGCATGAAAGGTCATTGATCATGAATCTGTCGTATGCCAAAACAATTGGTTGATCTCTACCAAGAATCGCTGAAAAAGAAAAATAAAAAAATGATAGAGATAATTTTGTTTCTAATGATAAAAATATTGATCACGACCTTTATGATATGACTTATCTGGATATTGTTGATTTCTTTATTCAGCCTAAAGCGAATATTGAATACTTGTTTGGTGATAAAAATATCTAAAAATAAAATATTTTTCATTTATATTTATGTATTTGGGTCTACTATTATGAAAGTCAGCATACTACTAACTAATAAAAGTTATCTTTGTTATGTATTATTTTATGATTTTCTTATTATATCTTGTTTCTCATGAAGAATATGAAAACTCATCTGGTAGGATTCTCAATCAGTGACAATGATATGTGTCTCGCAGATAGTGCATCAATGCATAATATACTTAAGGATAAAAAATTCTTTTCCTTTTTAATAATTCAAGGATCAGATGCGAATACAATATCGGATAATACAAAATTGATTGAGGACTCCAGAAGAGCTAATATATTATTACCCAAAGAAACAAAAATTTATATTGATGATATATTATATTCTATAAAGTATCAAAGAAATTTATTGAGTTTTAAAGATATTTGACAAAATAGATATCATATTGAGACTATAAATGAAGATAATAATGAGTATTTATATATTACCAACGTTATCTCGTGTAAATAATATATGTTAAAAAAATGACTCATTTTTTCTTCTGATTTGTACTACACAAACATAAGCAAAATTAAGACACATATCATAGTAAACCAGAAGTTTACTGATAAAAATAATTTTATTATTTGGCATGACCGATTGGGACATCCTAGGTCTATAATGATGCTAAGAATCAATAAAAATTCAAGTGGACATTCACTATAAAATCAAAAAATAATTTTGTCCAATGAATTTTCATGTGCTACTTATTGTCAAATGAAGTTAATTATAAGATCATCACCAACAAAAATAAAAACAAAATCCCTTGTGTTGAGCAATTATGCTTCCACAGTTATAATTTTAAGATACAGAAGAAGAAAAAGAACAACAAAACAACAAACAATATATATATCCAATCCACAATCCAACCACGACAGAAACAAAAATGGAAATAAAAACTAGAAATAACGTGGTTCACTAGTCGCTCAGTATGACTAACTATATTTACCAGAAAATATTTATGTATTACAGATTAAACTAAATCAGAAGTCTTACAGTATATGCAGAACAGAAATAGTCACGATAAATAACGAGAAAGAGAGAGAAGATGAATAGTTCCCGATCACGAAAAAAGTAACTCGAAAAAATAAAATATAAAACATTTTATATTAAAACATTCTCGGTTCAATTAACCAGAATGGGTTAAATCATCAGACGGGTCAGGCTCTGCTCCAAAAATTTTGGCCTGCTGACCGGTCAACGCGACCTCCGTTTTTATATGTCCTTTTAATATTGTGCTACTACTGCATCTTTGACCTTTTAATATTTCTTTTCCTACACTTACATAAAAATTTTAAAACAAAAACATTTGATTATACAAATAGATTATCAAAACAAATTATATATACAACATTAGAGGTGTCAACCATGCCGGGCCGGCCCGGCACAGAAAAATTCCGTGCCTGGGCTCATGCCGTGCCCGGCTTTGGCACGAACCGTGCCGTGCCGTGCCTGGCCCGGCACGGTTCGGCCCAAGGCACGGCAAACCGGCACGGGTTTATCCCGTGCCGGGAGCCCCGTGAGTCCGACCGCATGCTTCCCCTCCCGCAAAAAAAGACCATGGATCGGGTCTAATTCGACCCGACCCGTAGTCCCCCATTTCCCGAACCGCTCGGATAGGTTTGCCCGAGCGGGCTAGGCAAGGCACGACACGGCCCGTCGTGCCTGCGGGCAGTGCCGGGCCCATTTTTTTTAAACCGTGCCGTGCCGGGCACGGCACGGTAGCACGATCGTGCTCGTAAAAAACGGGCCGTGTCGTGCCGGGCCGGCCCGTTTGACACCTCTATACAACATCTTACATTTTTACAATGTAAAAAAGATGATATATGTGGGCATATTCATCCACTATGTAGACCATTTCGATATTTTATGATTTTGATTGATGCATCAACGAGATGGGCACATGTCTATTTGTTATCAATGTGTAACCAAGCAGTTGCTAGATTGCTTGTTCAGATAATTCGGTTACGAACTCATTTTTCAAGTTATCTGATTAAATTAATTCGCCTTGACAATGCTGGAAAATTTACTTCTCAAGCTTTTGATAATTATTATATGTCTATCAGAATAATTATTGAACATCCTGTAGCATATGTTCATACACAAAATGATATTGCAAAATCATTTATTAACACTTTCAATTAATTGCAAGGTCATTACTAATAAAGAAGAAGCTCCCAGCTTCTGCTTGGGGACTATGCTATTTTGCATGTGACTGCATTAATTCGTATTAGACCTATAAATTATTATGAATTTTCTCATCCACAATTAATTTTTGATCGAGAATCAAATATTTCTCATCTAAGAATTTTTTGGTGTGCGGTATATATTCCGATTACTCCACAACACACTAAAATAAGTCCCCAAAGAAGATTAGAAATACATATTGGATATAAATCTCCATTGATAATCAAATAATTAGAGCCATCAATTGAAGATGTATTTACGGCTCATTTTACTAATTATCATTTTGATGAATAAGATTTTTTAACTTTAAAGAAAAAAAATAAACAATTGAAATAAATTATTAGATCAGTTATCATTGTCTCATCTTGACCTTCCCACAAAGAAATGTGAACTGGAAGTTCAAAAGATTATTCATTTACAAAATTTTACAAATCAATTACCAAATGTATTTACTAATCCTAATAGAGTAACTATATCTTACATATCAGCTGTTAATGCTCCAGTTAGAATTGATGTCCATGTAGGACAATCAATTACTAATAAACCTAAAGCATCAATGAAATATAGTCGATCAGTTGGTTCCAAAGATAAAAATCATCAGAAAAGAAAGAATAAAAAAATCAAGTTGATAGCTCTAGAAGAGTCCCCATTTGTAATTCCAGAAAAATTCAGGTACCTAAAACTTGTGACAATCAAGAGATCTAGATAAACTATGTCACAACTGGTCAAAGGTGGAATCAGAATAAAATCGACATCGATGAAATATTTACCTATAATGTGACACTCAATATTATTAATGACAATGAGGACATTAAATCAAAGTTTGTCAAGGAATATTGACAGAGAGATGATTAGTCAAAATAAAAAGATACACTGAAGCAGAATTGAATTTTCTATCAAAACACAAAATTTTTGATCCTATTGTTCGTACACCTGATGGTGTCAAACCTATAGGATACAAATGGGTATTTATGCAAAAATGAGACGTGACAAATAAAATTATCAAATATAAGACGTGATTAGTACATAAGAATTATCTCAAAGACCTGACATTGATTATGAAGAGACGTATTCCCATGTAGTGGATGCAACTACTTTTTGATATTTAATTAGTCTGACAATACATGAAAAACTTGATTTATGTTTAATTGATATAATTACGACTTATTTATATGAGCTACTTGACAGTGACATTTATATGAAAATCTCAGAATGATTAAAATTATCTACAATACATAATTCAGGTCCTCAAGAATTTTACTCGATAAAATTATGCAGATTTCTATATGAGTTGAAACAATCTGGATGCATGTGATATAATCATCTTAGTAAATATTTATTACAAAAGGGATATAAGAATGATCCTCTTTGCCCATGTATATTTATAAAAAGATCTGAATCCGAGTTCAATATAATTACAATTTATGTTGATGACATGAATATTATTGAAATTACGAATGATCTTTCAGAAATAGTAAGCAACTTAAAGAAATAATTTGAGATAAAAAATCTCGAAAAAACAAAACTTTATCTTAGTTCACAAATTGAACACTTAGAGAATGAAATTTTTATTAATCAATCAGCTTATATATCAAAAGTGTTAAAATGATTTTATATGAATAATACTCATCCATTGAGCACTCCAAAGGTTGTAAGATCATTAGATATGAATAAAGATCATTTCCAACCTCGGATGAATGATGAAGAGTTTCTTGGTCATGAAGTACAATATCCTAGTGCTATTAGAGCACTAATGTATTTTGCAAGTCATACACAACCTAATATATTATTTTCTGTTAATTTATTAGCAAGATATAGTTCTTATCCAACAAGAAAATATTGGAATGAAGTTAAACATATAGTGAGGTATTTTTGAGGTACGATAGATATGGGCTTATATTATCCCGATGTACCCAAATCAAAATTAATTAATTATACAGATGCGGGATATATATCTAATGAAGGTAATAATCGATCACAAACGAGCTATTTGTTCACATGTGGTGATACAATCATTTCATGACGTTCTACGAAACAATCAATTATCATCACATCTTCTAATCATGCAGAGATCTTAGCAATTCATGAAGCAAGTTATGAGTATTTTTGGTTAAGATCTATAATACATCATATTCGAGGATCATATGATTTGTCTTTTAGCAATGATGTCCCGATGACCTTATATGAAAATAATGCTACATGCATTGTTCAATTAGAAAATAGATATATTAAAAGGGATAGAATATAACATATATTACCAAAATTCTTTTTTATTCATGATCTACAAAAGAAAGATGATATTGATGTTCAATCAATTTGTTCAACTAATAATTTAGCAGATTTATTTACCAATACTCTACCTGCTATAACATTTGAAATGCTAGTTCATAGCATTGGAATGCA
Source organism: Sapria himalayana (assembly GCA_029783825.1). Lineage (NCBI taxonomy): Eukaryota > Viridiplantae > Streptophyta > Magnoliopsida > Malpighiales > Rafflesiaceae > Sapria > Sapria himalayana. The sequence goes on along the minus strand of JAREIK010003198.1, from coordinate 925,979 downwards.
CATGCTCAGAGATTTAAAGTGATATTTTATATTGTACTCTTTTTTTCTTCACCATGATTTTTTCCCACTAGGTTTTCTTGGTAAGATTTTTAAAGAGACATTATCATGAGCATCCAAGGAGGAGTATTATGAATAATATTATGGATATCCATATACTCTCAATTAATCTCTTGATTATTAAAGCTCGTGTTTCTCTCATCGAAGGAGAAACCCTCCATTTTTGAGCAAAAAAACCTAGATTTGAAGAAGAAAATGGATAAAATTAATTCTCTCTTCGAGAAGAAAACATTCTCTTCAACTTCTAAAGAGACCGCACAATTCTTTCCGATGTTAGAAGAAAAAAATGGAGAGCCGGCAGTCATCTTCGAGGCAAGGGAGTTGAAAATGCTCGTTGATGCATTCAATCTTACTCTCGTAGGCAAATTCTCCCATGGCCAACTGGATTTCAAAGCATTATATGACTTTGTTGCTTCATTAAAGCTTCGTCAAATGGTTAAAATTGCAAACTACGATGGAAAACATACAATATTACAGTTTAAGGAGGAAGACGACTTTCTCATAGTTTGGATTCGAGGTACGTGGAGCATAGCATGCCTATGTTGCACGGACATGGATACAGACACGGAGATACGACACGACAGGATACGAGGACATGGCAAATTCTAAAAAACTAAGATACGGATACGACAAGAATACGTCATGATAAAAAAAATAAAATTAAAAATAATAATTATTAATTATAAATATTATGTTTTTTAAAATAATTTAAAATTTTGTATTTTAAAATAATGTAAAAAAAAATTTAAACCCTCAAACACCCCCCCCCCCCCCCACCACCCTCCCTTTACAGTTTCGAATTTCGAACTCTCCCCCCTCCCGATACAGATTCCAAAACCCCCCTTCCCTTTATAGAATTAGGTTACCTTAGGTATTGTCAGCGCCTCGGCGGTGTGCTCCTTCCCTTCCCGTTTGACGCAATGACAATTGACAACTATTTCTCGCAATCGGCTTGTCGGCAACTCACTGTCGACGGTATGCTCCTCAATTTGTTGGAGATGTAGGAGTAATAGTTAATATATAGTGTATTTCCGACGCGTTAAAATCGTAAAAATGCGTCAGTTGGTAAACGGCGCGTCTGTTGTTAATGATGACTGTTTCCGAACAACGCGTCGGATATGTCTCTGACGCGTATCCGATACGCCACATGGCGTATCGGACACGTTTCCGACCCGTGTCCACGTGTCAGACACGTGGACACGGCGACACGGGTCGGACACGGCGATATGACAATTCCTAGGCATATCTGTGCAACATAGTAGCAGGCTATCCCATGAGGGTGTTCAAGTGAACGCCTAATTTCTCTCCATTTGCAGAATCCTCGAAATATCTAGTATGATTTTCTCTACCTAAGCTACCCCTACATCTCTTCAACAAGCAAGCCTTGCAGTCCATAGCCCTTTGCTTGGGCAAACATTGGTTACTGGATGAAGCGACAACCTGCCTTACCAGGCCAAGTGTCGCAAGAATCTGTGTGGAATTGACTTGAAAATCCCTCCACCACACAGAATATGGATAGGCAGTAATCTTGAGGAAGGATTCTGGCAAGACATTGTTCCAGAATCCATGCCTCACTACTGCCTTAACTGTTGGAAGCTTGGGCATGATCAAGAACATTGTATAATAAGAGGCACTAGGAGGGGAATAGAAGATGATAAAGAGCCTAGGAGAGTGAAGGAAGATTGGGTTAGGAAGAGTATTAAGATGAATGAGAAGAACAAGGAAGAGAAAGTAGATGAATTAGTATTAAAAAGTATCAGCAGAAGAGAGGATATAGAGGAGTATGGGGAGAAAAGTGGGCAGAAAGATGGGCTGGAAGAAGGGCCAGAGGAGAGGGGGAGAGAGGAGTTAAAAGAAAAAAGTGGTTATGGGGAAAACTTCATAGAAGGTGAAGATATAGATAACAAGGAAATAGAGGTGAATATAAAAAATAGAAGGTTTCAAAAACATAAGAAAGAAGAAATAAGAAAGTGGCTAGACAGCATAGAAGAGGAGAGTGAGATAGGGCTAGAAAGCTGGAAAGGTAAGAAGAGGGCAGCAGTTAGAGGAAGGAGAATTGGGGGTATAGGTGCAGCTGAGAGAGAAAATAATGTTGAATATGATTGGGAGAAAGATGATCTGCTTGTAGAAGAGGAGCTGGAAGTAAAAAGCTGGCCTGCTGAGAGAATGAGCAAGGAGAATGGTAACCCACGGGCCCTCGATGACTTAGGGCAGAAAATGCAGCTCATGTCACAGTCAGTATTGTAAAATAGGCAAAATACCTTGCAGGAAATCAAGAAGATGAGAAAAGACTTGGAGAAATCTGGCATATTAAAAAAACATGATGCAGCCCCACCAAGTTCAAGCATGCCGACAAGAAATATTAATAAAAATACAAACATAAAGTATTACTCTAAATGTATAACTAGAGCGCAAGCTAGATTTTCTTAAATGTATAATTGCTTGTATTGGAATATAAGGGGGATTGCAAATTCCCCATCAATAAATAGAATTACAAACTTAGTAAAAATTCATAAGCTTAAAATTTTAATTTTGGCAGAACCTTTAGTTAAAAATAATGACCTAGAAAAATACAAACTCATGTTAGGCTTTCATAAGGCTTTTTCTAATTCTAATAGCAAGTTATGGGTTATGTGGCATAACTTAGTAGATATTAAAATATTGACAAAGACAGAACAGATAATAAATTTTAAAATTAAAAATCACATAGAGACATTATGCTCAGCAGTATATGCAAAAAATACGAAGGAATGGAGGAAAGCCTTATGGAGTGAAATGGAAAACATAGCCAGAAATAATATCTCATGGATTATAGGGAAAGACTTTAATGTTATTAGAAATATAAAAGAGAAAAAATGGGAAAGATCACCTGATCCGGTAGCAATAGCTCACTTCAATGAAGCTATTGCTCAGGCTAATCTTATGGAGGCAGAATATATAGGATCAGACTTCACATGGAGTAATAACTGGAAGACAAGAGAACCAATCTGGTCTAGATTAGATCGTACTTATATAATATGCAATGGGTAGATAAGCTTGGAGGAATAAAGGTTAAATATTTAAGTAGGACCTGCTCGGATCATAGCCCGATTCTACTAACCACTTTTAAAAATGAAACTAGATATATAAGTTTCAGGTTTTAAAACATACAGGGATTACATAAAGATTTTGATAAAATTGTAAGGGAATCATGGGAAAATCAGGTCGTTGGTAATCCAATGCAAATATTAGCACAAAAATTACAAAAATTAAAATTTACCTTAGTAAAATGGAATAAGGAAAATTTTGGAAACATATTTAAAAATATTCAAGAAGCAGAACAGAATGTCGCTCTTTTAGAAATAAAATATGAGAAAAGCTCGGATGGAATATCGAGGATGGAACTTAGCAAAGCAAAGGCTGAACTAAGACTAAAAATGCATATGGAAGAAGTTTTCTGGAAGCAAAAATCCAGAATTAAATGGTTAAAAGAAGGTGATAAAAATACAAAATTTTTCAACATAATGACAAAAATAAAGAATCAAAAACTTAAAATAAAAGGGTTACAGAGCACTAAGGGGATATGGATAGATAAGGAAGACAAAATAATACAGGAATTAGAATTCTGCTTTAAAAGTCACTTATGTGATTCAAGCTGCGCAAAAGGTAACAGCCAATCACTAATAAATAATATAATGAATAAAGTTACTGTAGAAGATAATAAAACACTAGAAGAAATACCAAAAGAAGAAGAAGTAAGAGAGGCGGTATTTGATGCCAATAAAGATAGTGCCCCAGGACCAGATGGATGGAATAATAGCTTTTTCCAACTCAGCTGGTCTATCATTAAAAAAGATCTAACTAAAGCAATTGTCTGGATATTTGTGGGTGCAGAAATCACAAAAACATGTGCACATTCATATATTGTATTAATTTCAAAAAAAGCGAACCTGAAAAGAAAAGATTTTAGACCTATTAGTTTATGTAACTCAGTGTACAAGATTCTTGCAAAAATTCTACAAAATAGATTAAGTCGAGTCCTTCCAAATATAATTTCGGTAGAACAAGCAGGTTTTGTAAAGAATAGGCTGATGATAGAAAACATCAACCTTGCTTCGGAAATGATAAGAGAAATATGAGCAAAAGCAAGAGAAAATAATATAATTCTAAAACTCGATCTATCAAAAGCTTTTGATAGAGTTGAGTGGGATATACTATGTTATATTATGAGAAAAAAAGGAGTTTTCTGAGTATTGGATAGATTTGATGTATAGATGTATTTCTAATTTATGGGTAAATATTCTAATCAATGGACGGACAAGTGGAGAATTTAAACCACTCAGGGGTCTCAGGCAATGAGATCCACTTTCCCCGTCATTATTTAATATATATTTAGAGTCATTCATTGTTAATTTTAAAAATAAAATAAGAATGGGTAACATTTTATCTTTCAAGCTGCCTAGAAATACACCCACGGTGAGTTGCTTGGCATATGCGGATGATGTAATTATTTTCACAAATGCTAGTAGCAAATCCTTGAAAAACCTGATGAATCTCATGCAAAAATTAGAAGAAGAAACAGAGCAAAAGTTAAATAAAAGCAAGTGTCAATTTATCATCACGAAGAAAGCTTCTGAAATCTATGCGTATAGAGTTAAAAGAATTACGGGTTTTGCACAAGCAAAAGGTGTGATAACTTATTTAGGATGTCCGATATATGAAGGAATGGTGAAAGAAGAATATTTAACCTTCTTGGTGGAGAAAATAAAACAGAAGATTGCAGGCTGGAAAGAGGTCATGCTAAGTATGACAGGGAGAATTACATTGATCACACAAGTGTTAGAAAGTTCACTAGCTCATATTCTAATGGCAATTAGGCCACCCAAAATTATTATAAATAAGATAGAAAAGGAAATGTCCAATTTTCTATGGGGTAAAAAAGAAGAGAAAGATAAGTTTTACTGAAAAAGATGAAAAAAAATTGAGTTATCCAAAGGAAGAAAGAGGTTTAGGCTTTAATAGTCTAAACGACAAAGCCAATGCTTGGGCTTGTAAAAATTGGTGGAGACTGAAGAAAAAAAATAACCTATGGGCAACATATATAAAAGCTAGATATGGTATAGGTAATAAAGTACTTGGAAATCCAAAAAAGGCATCAAACATTTGGAGACTCATGCGCAAACAGCAAAGTGTAGTGGAAAAATACACAATCCTCACCAGCTATGGGTGGAAATGGTCTTTAACTCTGCATGGAAAATTCACATTAAATAGTGCAAAGCAGCCAGTTAAAAATAGGAAAACACAAGTGGGAATATTCGAAAAGATATGGGTAAAACAGAACCCACAGAAGATAAATGTTTTTATGTGGAAGCTTCTCTCTAACGTCATTCCGGTTGATGAGAATATTCAAAAAAAAGGGGTAAGGTTGGCTTCTCGTTGTGAATGCTGCCAACAATAAATAAAAACCAGGGATCACTTATTTTCAAAAGGAAAAATAGCTAAAAAGATATGAAATACTCTAGAAAGAGAGGTAGAATTAAAAGAGCTTATATGCAGCCTCAAGGATAGATTAAAATGCTGGAATAATAAACATATGAAGAATAAAGTCCTTAAATGGTTGAGAGAATATATAACACGCGTAGTAGTTTGGTGTCTGTTGAAAGCCAGGAACGCCAGCAGATTCAATGGTACCTTAATGAATGCTAAATCTATTATAGAAGAAATTAGAAGGGAAATCTATTTCATCTCGGCATGCAACCCTATTAGGCTTAGGAATTTAGAATTAGAAAAAGATAAGATAAAGGTATGGGGCCTAGTAACCAAAAGGAAAAAATTGCCAATAATTAGAATAACTAACTAGGAAAAGCCTCCGCAAGGTATATTGATGCTTAATATTGATGGAAGCTTCAAAAGAGATATGAGAATGGCAGGAGGTGGAAAAGCGATAAGAAATAATGACGGAGGAGTAATCAAGGCTTTCAGAATAAGAAAAATAGCTTTTTCAGCATTACACTCAAAAATAATCGTTTTGCACAAGGGGTTGCTAATTTGCAAAGAAAATAATTACTCAAACTTGCAAGTTCAAGTAAATTCGAAACTTTTGGTAGATCTAGTAAAAAAATAAAATACAGTTATGGAAGTATGAATCGAAAATTGAGAAAATAAAAAATTTGATATTAGAGCTGAAAGGAGAAATAATACATATATTTAGAGAGACGAATGCATTAGCAGATAAATTAGCGGAGGAATGTGCTAATAAGGCTCACAGGAATTTGAAAAAAATAATATTCCGGAAAAGTACAAAGGATTAATTAATTTAGATAGAATATGTTACCCATATATTAGAATAAACAAGAGATAAATTATTAGTAGGCTGAATTGAATAAGGCTTGAACTAGGTGGTGGCATTGAACATTACTCCTTGGTCATGTGGGGAGGTTATTCTTATACACTATATATGTTGTCATCGTGATGATATTAAATAATATGGCAATGTAGAATGATGATAAAGCTGATGTCCTGTGTTATTAAACACTATGTGTGCAGGAAACCCCGGTCCTGAGGGGAGGTGCAGTATCATGGCAATGGAGCTTGCTTGAGTGTTCTCCCCGGTCCTGAGGGAAGAAGAACAGCATATTGTCTTGTGATGTGCTAGTTTATGTGCTTCATTAAAAGCTTCTATATAATCTCATAAGTATTATTTGTTATAGAATTGCTGGTATTGTTCCATTATATGCAGATTTATGTGCATATAATTGCTTTATTTCATTAGCTTCATTGAAGTATTGCAGCTGCTTTAAGTGCACATGATTTATTAGCCTCGTTATAATTGTATTTATTATAGAATTCTCTCATTATAGAATTGCTTAAGTATTCGGATCGAAACAAATAAGTATGATCCATTTTTAGAACAGCTGACTTATGTGCCTCATTATAGAATTGCTTCATTATAAGCTTTATGAGCATTATTAAATATTTTGTGCTAGTATTATTTTGCTTATAATATAAGACTTGCGTTATGTTTAAAGTATTGCAGGATAATGATATGCGTTTTGGTATAGAATTGCAAGGTGCTGTTCTCGGAGTGGAATAGCTATTATTAAAACTAATAAATGAATTGATTTGATCTGCTATTATACTTGTTATATAGATGCTGTTGTGCAGAGTTATAGATAATAGCAGATGCTCAGCTTTGCAGAACAGTAGGATAGATAAACTTGAAGCACTTTGGTCTAGAAGGGAAGTAACTTATATCACTTTGGATTATTTTGATGTTGTTGCTAAAATTAATAAATGCATTAGTTATCCTGTCTGTGGTTCTAAAATTGGTCCTCCATGTACAAAATATGGAGGAAGGGATGAAGTTTACGAAAGCCTGAGGAAGACGGGATAACTTGGGCAGAACTCTAGAGTAAAAATAAGGCACGGGCCAGAGAGGCAGTAATAAAATGATAGACACTGGCTGGGCTCTAAAAATGGGCCGTATATACCAAGTTCATAAAGGGCCAAAATTCAAAGGTCAAAAGCATAAAAGTCATTTATTGTAAGACAAAACAAGGAACAGATCCTATTAGCTAAAGAATTTCAGAAGTCATTTAAATACATTTATTGTATTTAAAATCTAAAGAAGACAGAAACCTAATCTTGTTATTTTCACTTATTTTAGGATTAGGAATAGAAATGATGTAAAAGGGTCAAAGGTAGATATAGCTTGTAAAAATGATATTCCTCCACCAAAATAGATGGTTATTAATAATAAAATAACCTTTAAAAAAAAATCTCTTGATTATTAATATACTTATGAATCTTATTATTTATAAATTAACATGTATTAATTGATATAGAAATATATGTATTCATTGGTATATTTATTTGTATATTGATATATATATATATATTCATTGATGTATTTATATATACATTAATGTATTCATATATTATACCCTATAAATAGGGAGTCTTTGTATGAATCAGTAAATACTTGAAGGAATAAGAAATCTCTCTCATATTTTTCCTATATTTCTCGTTTTCTTGTCCTTCTATTTCATAATAAAAGAAACTAAAAATAATAATAAGCTAAAACCAATTAAAGTAAATTTTATTTATCTCAGAGCATAATCCAATTTCATTGTAATAACCAAATGCAATTAATAAACAATATGCTGATATTCCTGAAAACAAAGAATGTATCTTCTAAAAACACAGATCAAGTATACTATATGTCTTCTAAAAATAAAATGATGTGAAGAAAAGGAAAAGAAAATACATGTATATAAGTTATAAAATCCACTGTGTTAATTTATTCTAAAAATACAGTACAAGTCAAGTATCCTTGGATATTTTGGTGAATTCAACTTTATTACATTTAACCAAAACAAATGATTACTTTCAGACTTGACTTGATCCGTATGCATGTGAATTAGCAAACAAATGAAAATACCTTAGAATATTTAACAAAATATTTTGAAGACTGTGCTTTTCAACATTAATATAATAACACAGCAACTATTAAAAACTACAAACAAAAGCCACATAAATAAAAATGCAAGAGGCACTGTATACATATTACATAATAAGCGGGTCTATGGGCAGGGTCAGCAAACCCAGTCCATCTAGCTGATCTGAGCCATAGACTTGAAGCCTATTTCAAATCGAAGTCATCATGATAACCACCATTATCAAATAACATTTCCAGTATAAATGAGATCGACCAGATGAATTTTATTGTTCAACCAAAAATGATCATCACTCAAATTTAATTCCTGAATATTTTTTTAATCGTATTAATCTGAGTTTTAATGATCTATCACTCTTTTATCTTTTATTACCTTGTTAATCAAAATATTTTAATAGAAATGGTGTCGTCTTCACTTCACATGTCAACCATGTGAGAAGGTTTTCTAATCTTATCATTTTAAGTTTATCATTATGAATCTTCTTACACTTTTAAATTAATATATGTATCTCTGTTATGATCAAATATTGAATATCATATCTCATATTTGTGTAAAATTCTAAATAATAATATATAATTTATTCTAACGAGTATCTTAAATATTTTTCTTATAGTAGCAGGTATTCTTATCATATAAAATTATTGATTTCATCATTCACACTTTCAAATTAATGTTTATCAATTTTTTGATCAAAATCATTGCTTGTTTTATAAAATAGTATAATATTTTGTATATATCTCAATATTATTTTTCATGCTAGTGTATAAAATTTATATCATTTATAAATGTGATGTCACAAATTAACTGAATTTGTCGAAAAATAAATAATTATAAAATGGGAAGGTCCAATCATAGTTTTAAAATGCTTCAAACATACTAACGTGCCAAGTGGGCCTCCATACCTCGGCCACACTAAGAATGCCTAATTACATATCTTATTAAATTATTTTAATATAATTATAAAACATATTTCTTTTTTTCTTGAGCACATTAAATAAATTTTAATAAAATAAAATATCATATATTATCATTTCAATTATATCATTACATTATAATACAATGAAACTAAAAAATATGTGAGTCATAATTCATAAATAACTATTATATATAATAATTAAATATCAAATATAAAAAATAAGATACAAATATATATCATCTATATTATACAATGAAAAAGTAAGATAAATAATAAAAAACATATCATTAGTCATATAAATTTACTAAGTTATCTTGATTGTTAAAAGCACTATGATAAATAATATATGATGAAATAATATATATACATAAAAATAGCGAAATAACAAAAGGTTAAAATGAAAAAAGATAAATATATTATAATATATTACAAAAAAAAAAACCTATAGATAATTTTAACATCATACCCTATAATGGGGGAAGGAATCATGTTAAATGATAAATATTATTCAGCACCAATTGGTGTATAGTGGCCATCTTTTATTTCTTATTTTTTTTATTATCTCTCCCCATGTTTTGTCTTTTTAATGTAAAAATACTAAAATATTTTGGCTTCATAGGGGAAGAAATATGGCTTCCAAATGCTCCTCCATGTGCATCTCTCAGCTTGTACTGAGCTTCTGGATCATGCTGCTCCATGCATTTGGATATCACTTCTCTTGACTTGTTTCTGAGTAGACTTTATATCATGTGAGTGGTTGCTATTATCAACTCCTACAGTAAGTTTGCATTTTTGAATCACAGACAGGTTTAGCTAGCAAGCAGTTTCGCTAAGCCCTCTTCCAAATGATAAGCCTCTTTTGTAGAACACACAACCAGGTTCCAGTAAGAAGACCAGAACTTGTCTGAGGCAGACTGGGATCTTGGGAGATATAAATAACCCTTCAGAAACATATAATCAAACTTATCATTATAATGTTGCAGAGACCCACTCTAAAATATATCATCAACAACAGCTCAGACTCACTCTAAAATCTAATATATCATCACACAATCCACATTATCAAAAATTGAAGATGCAAATGGACTAATTTTTAAAACTTTTTCCTTAATGCAGTCAGATGATTAATGAAACACACATCACACTGATTGCATCTACTGCTTTTACATTGTTTAATTTCCAAGGCATGATGCCATAAAGAGAAATATAAAGCCATTAAAAAACTTTTTTTTATTCTCTCATTGTGACCTTTCAGGTTGCTCTTTCCAGATGATCCAATCTCCAGTATTTCTCCTTTCGCCCAAATAGGAACACTGGTGGCATTGGCAATAAGCATGTCTCACTTCCCATTGAAATTTCAGAAAATATAAATCATGAGCCTGACTTTTGACGAAATTTCAGAAAAATTTTATAAGATTCTAAATGGTTAAATATTTATTTCTATTTTAAAATATTCTAAGAAATTCATATATAATAAAATTATGACATATGACATAATTTGAGACTACTAAATAAGAATTATCATTATATAAGAGAGTTATTTTATTGCAATACTCACTTATATTTAAATTGTAATTTATTTTCTCTCTAATTGTTTTTGTCGCTTATTAAACTTATATGTGAAACATTGTGAATTTAATTTTTATAAGATACAAGAGCAAGCTGACTTAGACAATTGAGAAAAAAAACTTTTTTGTCTAAGGTTACACATATAGAACTAAAGCTTACAATCCATAACAAGTAACATTTGAAATTATCGATTGCCTTGCTATGATATCTATTTTAGACATCGAGAAATTTGAGCAAAATATATAAAATAGAATTAACTATTAGTGAATTGTAACACAAATTTAAAGATGCTAACAAGAGCATGGAGGAGATGATATCCTTAAAAGAGAAACTCTAAAAAAAAATGCAAAATGCCCTTAATATTATCATTGAGACGTTAAACTAAAAAAAAAATTATTTTGAAATTCATAGTAATTATTATGTAAGATAAGATAAAAAAAAACTAAAAAGAACTTTTAACTTACAAGAAAAAAACAAGAGAGCGGCATGATCGACTAGATGCCCTCAACACAAGTTGATATATCAAAGCCAAAAAAATTTGGAGGAACAAGTGATAAAAGAGGTTAATATCTACTTTTGAGGAATACAATAAAATTTCCAAGTAATTTATATTATTAATGATACAACCAAGATTAGTACTATTTGTATATACCTAATAGATGTTACACTTCAATGGGTGATGACAAAAATGTGATAATGATAATATTCATACTTGAGATTTATTTAAATGAGAATTACATCAACAATTTTATTGGGATATGTAGATGATTAAGAAATGGCCAAGTGTGAAGGCTAAATCAAAATACAGAAGAAAGAGACTATGTACGTAAGTTCTCTAGACTAATACTTTAAATTTATGATATTAATAAAAAATATATCTTATTTTTCTTTATAAATAATCTCAAATCATGAGTTAAGCACGAATTACAAAAAAAAAAATAGTCCAAAACCTCACATATACAATGTTTGTTGGTGAATCCTTAGTAGAATTCAAGAAGTTAAACAAACTTAAATCCTTAAAAGAATAAAAAAATAATCAGATTGATCAAAATAAATAATCAAAAATTAATTATTTCATAAGGAGAGAATTTTTTCGAGAATGACAAAGAATAAAATGTCATTATCATGCTTAATTTATGATGAACCACGTTGGATGATTAATTATCAAATCAAATTTGTTATTATTTTAATGGACAATAGAGAATCACAAAAAAATATATATTTTTTAAAGATAATTTTGATCTTATTGAGCTCAATCAAAAATAAAAAACATATAACATGACGAGACTTGATGTTAAGGATTTCATCATTACTAATCATAATATCAAGTAATAATAGATACAAGTGAGCTTAATATTTTATTTCTAAGAGAATTGCAAAGAAATTGAATTTGAACATATGTAAAATCAATAAATCAATCAAAATAATGAACTCTAGAAAAATTTCAACTGTTGGTTATTATACCTAATGTGAAAGTCCAATTGAGAGATTAAAAGATAAAAAATATTCAAAATAATTCTCTTTGATTACAAAATTATTTTACCAACTCTAAAATACAAGATGTTTTTCCAAACTTGATTTGAGGTCAAAACACTATCAAGTGTGAATTATTGAAAGTGACAAATTAAAGAAAACAAGTATAACAAGATAAAAATATAATAATAATAATAATAATATATACTGAGATGCGAGTGTTATGATTTCTTGGTGATATCATTTAGATTTAGAAATGCACCAGTCATTTTTTGTACACTTATACTTAATATAATAAAATTTTTTTTAATCATTTTGTGATGATATATATTTCCACAATATTATTGTGCATAAAAAATCATTGGAATAACATGTTGATTATTTGAGACATATTTCAAATTTACAATAAAATAAACTATTTATCAAATATGAGAAATATTATTTTGTTCCACTTAATTTTATTTTTTTGATTATATTGTGGGGTGATTAAGTAATTCGGATGGTCAAACAAAGTACAAGCAATTGTTGAATGAGAACTACCAACGAAAATAATGGAACTAAGATCATTTTTTAGCTTAGCCAATTACTATATGTGTTTCATTTGGAAATATTATCAGTGTCACACTTATGACGAATATGTTTTAGGGTGAAAAAGTTTGGAAATAGATCAAAGATTACCAAAAAACTTTTAATCATGTAAAGCAAGTTATTATTGAAGAGCATGTCCTAACCTACCAAATCATTCAAAAACATGAGAAGCCACATGAATACCTTGAATTTTGAGATCAGAGGGATATTTGTCCAAGAAAGACATCCAGTTGTATTTGATAATTAAAAATTAAATGAAACTCAGCAGAGGTATACAATCCATGAAAAAAAATAATTATGACAAATTCATTATTTGCAAATATTAGGGTAGTATCTTTTAGGTTCAAGATTTATGATGAAAATTAATAATCTATCTATCAATTATTTCTAAACACAAAAGAAATTAACTCTCAAACAAGTCTAATGATAAAAATTCTTTGTTTAGTTTGACTATGTAATATAATACAAACCATGAATAATTAATATAATAGCAGATGTGCTAAGCTAAAAGATAGAGCGTATAGCTATTAGCTAATCATATGAAAACCTAAAAGATTATATTTGATAAGGATTATGCAAAAATCTGATGACTAAATCTCTTATAATATAATCATGAAGTGTAAACTCAAATATTTTGGATAGAAGATGATTTAATCGCTACAAATGAACAATTATGAAAGAACGATACTATTGATCACAAAAAATAAAATAGAATTAATGTGAAGACTTGTCTAGTTTGCCAGAAAAATAAAGTAAAGTAGAACAAGTCTTCTACAACCATTACAAATCCTAGAACACCGATGGGAAAGTATATTCATGATCTCTATTGTAAGATTTTCCAAAATCAATTGCTATGAAGCATTATCATGATAGTTGATCAATTCACGAAGCATGATACCTTCATCCCTGCCATGAAAGAATGTCCAATAGAATAAAGAGCAAAATTATTACTAAAGAATATGATGAATTATTTGAGCATTTTTTGATTCATAGTAAATGATCAAGATGGATAAATCACAAAGCAATTTTTAGCAAAACTAGTCAAACTATTGAGATCAAATCTAAATTTTTCAATTAGTATTTACTCTCAAATAGATAATCAAATAAAAATGATAATTTCTATGGAACTTTATGAATATCTCACAGAGTGAGTGTCCTAAACTATTACATATTACCCAATTTTTTTTACAAATTGCAATGAGGAAAAGTAGTTAGATAGGGTCCAGTTGAAATTGTAATTGAACAATAATCATATATCTCAACCACCATTATAATAGGATATGCAATACAAATACAACAGTATATCATTTTATCAATGAGGGACAAAAACAAATTGACTTAACTCAAATATGAATTTAAGTCCAGTCGAGTGACCGTCTAATAGAATAAGTTTGTTTTAAAAAAAATTATCACGTAAGCTAGATATTACTTACGTGGTGACTCACTACTGGGCAACCAAGCCTCATGTATTGCACGTTGCATAAAAATTTAAAGTGCAATCGCTTGATAGGGGCATCAACAAGTCATGCTTATCACTATCTCTGTTGGCCCGTTTAATAAAAAATATATATTAAAAATTAAATTTTAGTTTATAGTGGCAGTCGGATTGATTCCAACATTTATTATGGCTAGAATCTAACGGATGTTATAATTTAGGAATTTATTTAATTAATATAAATCCACAAAAAACTAAAAAAAGTTTTTTTAACAAATTTAAATTTTATTTTTCTCTATAAATAGAAAAAAAAATTTAGATATTCATTCTCAATTCTTTCTCCTCTCTCTGACTCTTTAAATCTCTCTGATCTAACTCTCTCTCTCTCTAATCTCTCATTTGTAATATAAATATCATATTTACTATTTTTTTTATTTTAATTTATAATTTATGCTTGTGTATATGGGATAGGCAGTGGCGTGGGCATGTCTGTGCAATACTGTAATTTACCTCAAGGTTAAATTTTATAATAAAGTGGTATGCAGTATGGTACTAGTTTTTTGTTAATTATTTATTTGAGTATTTTTAATTTCATAATTTATTTAAAAAATACAAATAATTTAAAAAAGATAACAATGTGAATTTAATGATAATTAATATGATATTAATGTAGATATAAATAATAATGATAAACCTACCAAAATATCCGAGATAAAAATTATATTTTCTCTAATGATTTTTACCCAAACTCATATGTCTCCGTAAAAATAAAAATTGATAACCATCAATAATATGGATGCAATTTAAAATAATAAAAACTAAAAATTATAAGGATATTGATGAAGAATCAATATAATATAATATATATATATATATATATATATAAGTACATGTGGCACATGACATCTAAAGAGGCATGATAATCAATGTACCAAATAATTTGGTGCATTAGATATGAGACAAACTTAATCTAGCATTATTGACTTTATATACCACAGTGAGATTTTAAGTTGAATCTAATTTAACATTGTTGACTTTATATACCACAATGATTTTAAAAGGAAATACATGGTCAAACTAATT
This sequence comes from Sapria himalayana, assembly GCA_029783825.1. Taxonomy (NCBI): domain Eukaryota; kingdom Viridiplantae; phylum Streptophyta; class Magnoliopsida; order Malpighiales; family Rafflesiaceae; genus Sapria; species Sapria himalayana. The sequence goes on along the minus strand of JAREIK010003198.1, from coordinate 910,423 downwards.
ATGATCATAGATCTCCTGCTTAAATTTTCGGAGGATCTTAGGATAGTCAGTATTATGCAGACCTACTTTCAATCTGATTATAATAGGATTCATAAGTCTACATGCATGAATAACATAATAAAATATTTTAAATTAAAAATAATTAATAATTAATAAATTTAAGAAATATAGTTGAGTATTATTCGTAGTATCATTTGCATATATTTATTTTCATAAATATATGCAAACTTAATAAAAAATAATAATTTCAAAACCAAACATAGGTCTAATATATGGATTAGTTATGATGATAGGTCATTTGCATACCTCACCGCTCACTTCATAGACTCTAAATGAAAACTTAATAAAAAATTATTAAGATTTTCTGATATTATTCATTTTCATAATGACATTGTTATATACAAATATATTAAAAGTTAAAATCCTAGTTCAAATTATATTTTTGAACCCTAGACTCATGCAATTATTTTGTTACAAATTAATTATTTCAAAACCAAAGTCAATATTCATAACATAGGATTTGGTATAAATTCATTAAGTTGTAGCAAACACATCATATCACAAACATAACCCTAAACATATCATAAACCATCAATATTCATAATATAAAATAAATTTAAATATATTCATTAATTAATTCAAAACCAAAATCAGATTACATATTTCAATTTACATAAACCCTAAACTCGTGCAATTATTTTGTTACAAATTCATGAATCCACCCTAGCGACAAGAGAGGTTTGAAACTCATGCCCTCCAAATCTATGGATTAGCATAAATCTCGAGTCTATTATTTACTTGTTAAATACCTAAGAAGTATAAAATTCATCAATATGATTTGGTAGTTGTCATAATAATATTTTTTATGTGAGGGAGAAATAAAAAATGAGTCTTTGAAATTTCTCTATCTTATATATTTACACTCGAGCAACCTTTTATAATTCTAAATAAAAGTCAGAGCTTTCAAAAGGTCATAACTTAGGCATTCATCTCTAGGACTTAAGATTGTGACTCTAGAAAATAATCGTGACTCTAGTCTATATCTTAATTTTTTTGTAATACAAAATTACGATGTTGACAATAACCACAACTTGAGCCAAATATCTCTATAACATAAAATCACAACATTGTGAAGTAGACGCAACTTCATATTTTTGTCATCTTATCATCCATAAATGATTGCAGTACTAGGGTGTACCCACAGTATGGTGAATGGCTTCTCATTGTATTATATATTCATGATATTGTATAAAAGCTGTGACATTAACAATAGACTTTCTTGAATTTTATATGGCCACCACAATGATAAATAACCATGATACTGAGAGGACTTTCATGTGTTAGTCATAATCATGGTGCTAGAAACAGACGTAACATAATTTTTCATTTATATCACTCAAGTGTCCGTGGCATTTTGTGTGCTCAAAGCATTTGTCATCTATTCTCTCATATATTATAGTCACAATGCTACAAAAATGTTGAAAATTTAATGTTGTAGCCATTTAAATTATCTATGATACATATGATTGCGATTCCATAATAATATCACAGCCATCAATAATATTATACAGTGAAAAAATTGTATTAATGAGTCAATAAAATTGTGATGTACAAGAATTAATCTGACCAATAAGATAAAGTTTTGACCAAAGAATTGACATTAAAACTACGTTAGACTTAATATTCTACCCTTTCTACTAAGCTCCTTCAAAAAATTTATTAATTTTATTAATATTCAACAAACTCATTAAAAACCTAAAATCATGAAATCAACTCATAATTTTATTTATATGTCTACGCATCATCATAAACTACTAAAATACATAAAAATACTCAATAGTTTAAATACCAAAACTATCAACAAACATGATCAGATAATTAAATCTTTATATGACCACATCTCTATAAATTTTTCATACATTTAAGTGTATCAAATCAAATACATCTATTCTCAAGTCAAACTTGCATGTATGATAGGAAACTCTAGTAATCTTTTCTAACTATCATATCTCAAACTGCAGGATTGAAAAAATCTTATGACTAGGATAAAGTATTATCACATTGGTCATTGATAAATGATTAAACTAAGAATGCACAAGTAAAGATTATATAATACACTCAAACATTTATAAAGAGATCTTACCATCAAATAAAAATTATATAATTCATTATGCTCAATTTCAAATAGTCTTCCTCGAAGTCTAGTGATCCTACAAAAAAAATCAATAAAAATATAAAAAAAGTATAGTTAGATTATCTAGAAAAATAACTCATAGACAGTAAACTAATATGACAATCAAAAATAAGAAAGCTATAAAAAAATAATAAAGACATAAATTAAATATTATCATATCTAATAACTTTTAAATATTTATCATTGACAACAATAATATTTTTAAATCATGAAAAAAATATAATGAATATGATATGATTATCGATAATATAAATATTAACTCATGTATTAATAATATATGAGTTTAAAATACATATACGAGTAAAACAACTAATAATACAAAAAATAATAAAATGATATACTAGTACCTTACGAAAAGAATTTTTTATACTCATTTTTTAAGTATAAGTATTATAATGAATGAATAACATGATGACTCATGGATGACTCCAATAGTTAATTTATTTCTCTCAAAACTATATTAAATTGTCAATCTCTTCTTTACATAAAATATCCAACAATTATCTCTGATATAACTCATTCTCATATAGTGAATACATTGAAGTGGGATTTTCTTTTATTTCTGCTAATATAATCCCTCCCCATATTATGCTACAAAATTATGATTTCTTCAAATAAAAAACATAATTAGAATTTCTTGCAAACCATAAATTCTCTTTTTTTACAAATCTATTGAAACCCAATTTAGGCTTTCCACCCAAAACAACATTGTGTGCAAACATGTACCACCGTGCACCGTCATGTGCAACTATGCACAACCACCACATTAAATTAAGTTTTCTTCCCAAAAAGAGAGAGATGATATTGGAGGAACTACATGTGTGTAACATCTATAAATTATCAAGGCAAAGGTAGACAATGAAGTATCGATCCAATATATTAATTCCAAGAGGATAAGACACACCCAAGAGAGTTTAATTTTATTTCCAAGGAAAATTACAAGGAAATTACACAACAATGAGAAAGAAATGTTGAGTATCAGAGCTATCCATGAGTCTTCACATAGTTCAACTACTTTGACACTTACTAGAGAGAAATATATAAAATTTTTCTTTAAAGTGGCAACAAATTCTTCTCTTCTTTTAGGTATCACTGATTATTTTACTCATACTCTCACTTCAGACTCTTTAATAATCGACATAAGAGCAAATATTCATATCACATATAATCATATTTTATTATCTATATTATTTTTTTTATTTTAAAAAAATTATTGACACTAATAAAAAATACTTGAAAATTATTGGCTATAAAACTATTCAACTTGAATCTTTGATACATTTACGTGTCAAGCTTATTTTTTGAGTGTTCTATTACTTTACTCTCTATGAGTAAAGTAATAATAGATCAATTTAGCACATATTATTAAATTGTATTCCCATCTAATTCAATTCTAACTTTGTATTTATTTTTACTGATATTTATTTACAGAATTAAAAAATAATTAAGAATGCTCTATTTGAGATTGAGCATATTAGATTATATATTCTCTCTTTTATGGTAAAATATCATTCTAGATATATAAATATTTTAGACATATTACTTGCACATTGAAGCTTAGACATTCATTATTAGCCAAATTAAGAATATTTTATCTCAAATTTAATGGTATTTCAACCATAAAATATAAGACATATCAAGAAAATATACCAAAGTTATCCTATATGTCAGTCTGATTTGAATATAAATCTATTCAATCTCATACACTCAAAATTATCAAGACCAAGTAAATATACGATCAAAAAAAAAATTTAGGTATATGATTATATTTGTTGGTGACTATTTAAGATATAGCTAGATATCTCTTTTATGATAGATGACGGTCTATTATTTGACAGACTTTTCCCCAAATAATAAAAACTTAATTCAATAAAATATTAAAAAATTATAATAGATAAGAATATATTTCAAATCAATTTAGCACATATTATATAGATTAAAAAACCATACACTAAACTTCATGCATCAACACATCCCTACAAAATAAGATGACTGAAAAAAATAATAACTTATTGAGATGACTCTGACACTCACTTAAAAAAAGTGTTCCAAAATATTTTTGAATAGAGACAATTTTAACTACAAATTATCTTATTAATTGAATATCATTTTTTATTATTTCTCAATACTTACACTTCCACATCCTACATCCAAGAAAAATATTATTTACCTTGCCCCAGAGTATTTAGATGCATTTGTTTTATCGAATTTCTCTGCAAAAGGATACAAATAGTTCTCACAAAAAAATTAATAGGATTTTAACAAGTCTAGACATTACTTAACGAGCCTAGGAAGAATGTATCTGTATGTAAGTCAATAATTAGACAAATAAGAGTGTACCTATATGCATTTAGTGTCATGACTATTAGGATCTCGTGAGTATTTAGAAATCACTCACATCAAAACTGAAATCAATAATTAGATCATTATAAATATCTTTTAGAGTACAACCTATAAAACTAATATTTACATGACTCTAACAATGAGAGTTTGGAATCTAATAACCCAGTACGAGCTATTAAATCAATAGGATTTTAGTCACTAACATGTTTTAACATTTACATGACTCTAATGGCCCAAAACAGGCCAAATGAACCATATTGGGCAGAGTGTTTGGGACATTGTGTCATGCCGACACAGCATGATGTCCTAACTAGGCCATATAAAAATAAGCTATTAAAGAGTATCATCTCAATAGTCATGCACTAAATATAAAGTGGCATCTCAATAATCATAACACTAAATATAGAGTATCTCTATACTTGATAAACAAGCAACAAATATTATATGTGCATTTAAGTATAATGTAAGTAATGAGAGTTTACACAGACAAACATATATTCGATGTATCATAAAACATTTTTAGGAATTTTATAAAAAAATTCTATATCACAATCTAAATTATTAATAATAAATTCGTTGTTCTTACTATTAACATAATCGGATATCATGTGTTGGTAATCAACACATGATTCTAACATCAGATAGGTATAATTTTAATGACGTCTCATATTAATTTAATATTTTTCTTTTTTTAGACCTGTTGCCAAATAGGAATTGTTAAACTCTTATTATATACTCGGTAGCCTAAGATATTTTAGTAAAATCTTTTATTTTTTCTAATACATGAAAAATAATTTTTATTCTCATTTGTATTATTAGGTTAATTACATAACACATACATCTAACAAAAAAAAATTTAATTAATAACACATCTCTTATAGTTCTGATAAACATACTAATAACAACTTTATTATTCAAAACATCAATGAAAATGATTGTAAAAATTTTATTCTAAATGTAATATTTTCTAAAGATTCTCAATATATACTTATATATGGTAGGATAATTATGAAAATGAAAGATCTTGAGAAATCTAAAATTTTATTATTAAATTTATATTTTGAATATACATAGTGGATGGTGATGCATACAAATGATGCATTATTACAACTAGTCCATATTCGAATATCATGAATATCACTCCGCTATATTTTATAAATTTATTAATTATTAATTATGTTTCAACTTATAAAATTTATTATGTTATCTCTACTAGTGAACATTGGAATTCTACGATAAGCACGTTATAAGTAATTCTGCATAATACTAACTATTAAATGATACTATAAAAATTTAATCAGAAAACACATAATAATAATAATCAATTTGGTTATATATTTTTTTCTAAAGGTATTACAGTGAATGAAATGATCAATAAAATTAAAATTAATTTAATTTTAATGGTTACAGCACTCAATTAAGATTGCATGAAATCTAATATACCATATGTTTTAGTATATTGATCAGCATACCTCTTAAGGTGACCAATATCATATGTACTCATATATATATATATATATTATTTTATAATATATATAATATGTTGATTCTTCTTTGACACTCCTAAAATCTTTATTTTTTATTATCTTAAAATGAGTTCATACTACTAAGGTTTACATAATTTTAGATTTTTTAGACAAATGACTCAATATCATTAGAGAGAACCTAATTTCAACATCAAATCTTTTGGTCAAATTGTTATTATCAATTTCTATCTCAAATTCATTATTATTAAAATCATTAGTTACCATTATTTAATTTTATTTATATTTCTAATTTTTAAAAATTTAATAATTTTAATTTTTTAAAAATTTTTACTAATAACACAAAATAAACTCAACTCAAAAATTAATAACTAAAAATATGTATCATAATCACATAAATTTATTTGAGTAGCTATGCACAATCATTTCAAAATCTACTTCTTTTTATGAACTATCTAACTCATATCCAAGAATAGACAATAAAATATCATAACACAAAAAATGATAAGAGAAAAGAGAAAAGGAGATGAAAAAAAATGAATTTGATAAAAAATTAGATATTTATATTCTATATTTATAGAATTTATTTATATTAAAATTATATTTATTTTAATATTTCGATTTTTTTTAATATAAATGAGCAAAAATCTGACAACCATAGAATTTATGCTTGTAGTTGTTGAATTATCAAATTTCTACAATAACCGTTGGAATAAAATTCAACGACTTCAAATAAAATCAATTTTTTATACGACATGGAAGGTGATAAGCATGGCCTATTTCTTTCAATGTAAGTAGCCTTTACATTAAAAAATAATGAATAGCATAGCTGACAAAGCAGTGGGTGGGTTTTTAGAAAAAAAAAACTTGGTCATGAATGTGTGACCCATGACTCATGTCTGATCATCGGTCACCATGATTGTAAATCATGCCATAAGATCATGCAAGTAGGTCTTGTCTGGCCACCCCTGTAATATGATTTTCACCACTGTAATATATCAAAATTCTTAATATAGAATATGATATGATTGAGCAGTAATCGATTTCTAAGTACCAAGAAAGCTCACTCCTATGTGATGATCCACTCCGACGTTTTTCCCTCGCTAGCTGAATAAAAAAATCATCATCTCCGAACAAGGTATCTATGTCCGTAATCACAGTCTCACTACTACCACTACTACCACCATCATACCTAGTATCGTAGTATGTGAACAATGTGTAAGTCAGGGTATTTTCTATCCCTTCCACCTTAACTCTAGGATCCATGCATGCAGCGAGGCGAAGAGATAGAACTATGGACCAGTACTTTAAGTATTTGGTTTCCATCTCTGCAACCATATGGCTAAGTGTCGAGTCAGCTCGATACTTCCTAAATATACTACTAATGTTGCATATGCACCTGAGTGCAATGCAAGTCGTTGGTGTATAAACCGACAAACACATGTTCGTCATGTCATAAAAGATCTTTAGGAATTTCATAAATAAAATTCCTGAAGCCCAGCTAGTGTTATCAATAATAAGTTCATCACTCTTACTATTGACGTAGTCGGATATCACGTGTTCGTATCTAACACATGACTCCAACATCAGGTACGTGTAATTCCAGTGATGTCTCACATCCATTTAAAATTTCTACTTCTTAAGATTCACAGACAAACAAAGACTAGCAAACTCTTGTTGTATGCGAGGAGTATAAATATATTTTAGTGCATTATGTATATTATCCAACGCAGAAAAACACAATTCATACCCGCTTGACAATCAGATTAATCACGTGACACATGCACCTGACATGAAAAATCTCTCTTAATGGTGCGTCTCTAATAATCCTAACAAATATGTTAATCACTACTCCATTATTAGATGCATTATCGAATATGACACTAAAAATTTTATTTTAAATTTTATATTCCCTAAAGATTTTCATCATACACTTAAAAATAGGCGGGTCATCATGAGGATGGAGAATCTCAGAGAATCCTAAAATTTTTTTATTCATAGTCCAGTTAGAATCTACATAGTTGCTAGTAAGACATGCATAAGATGATTCATCGTGACTTGTCCAAATATCGGACATTACGAACACCACTCTACTATATGTCATAAATTAATTAATTATTTTTTATTTTTCTAACTTATACAATTTTACTATGTCATTCCTAGATGTAGACCTAGGAATCCTACGATAAGCATGCTGAAAATATATCTGCATTATGCGCACTATCCTTGGATCTTCCGAAAATCTAATCGGAAGACCCATCAATGTGATAAGTCTGGTCATGTCATCCCTACCCAACTCGCTGGAGTATATAAATGGAGTAAACTTTGAGACTGGACTAAATCCAGTCTCAAAAAATACAGTGTCAAGTTGGGTTTTGCCTAGGATCTAATGGACCATGATTTTTGGTGCATAATTTGGCATGCCTCTTAAGGTGCTCAATCCCAAACGAACTCTTACAAGTTTGAATTCTCATACAATATTTGCACTGTATCATTTCTTCTTCCTCAACCCTAATATTTTTTTATTTTATTATATTAAAATAAGTCTAAACTACAAAAGTCCTCCTAGTTTTTTTGCTTTTTAGAGGTTTGGGTTGAGACAACTGGAGAAACCAAAGTTTCAGCAGCCTCAGACATCTGTGTAAGATTTTCATTTTCTAAATTTAAATATATTTCATTAGTATATGTCATTTTTTAGGATTTTTGTTAAACATGACACTTATGTAAAGACTAGATGATAGATTTTAGATTTAACTATTCTAGGACTAGAGAGAGAAACTAGACTAGAGAGAGACTGAAAGAGAGAAAGAGAAAAAACTTAAAATAAATTACCTGGTAAAGTAGTGAGATTGATCACGCGCATGGTGCACCACAGTCTAGCTCAAAATTCATAACTCGAGTTGAGATTCCCGAAAAGTTAAGCCAAATGACAAAATCCCGAGTCCCGAGAGAGAGGAACAAGATTTTTAAGAGAGTAAAAATGTGAGATTTGAGAAAATAAATATTTATAAAAAACATAAATGTTATAGAGAGGTGGAGAGGATTTTATAGATTAAAAAAAAAATTTTTTTTTTTAAAAGTAATTTTTTTTTTATTTTTTTTTTAAATTTTAGGGGCAGAATCATGAAGGTCGTCAGATTCTGCCTCCTAGCCGTTGTAGGTGAGATCCAAGGGCTAAAATTTTAATTTTTTTTTTGCCCGTTGGGGCGGTGGGTGGAAAATCGGGTCGGGTCTGATTGGACCTGACCCGCGGTCTTTGTGTGCGAGAAGTTAGGCCGGACTCACCGAGTCACAATAGGGTGAGCCGTGACCCGTGACTCATGAGGGTCCGGGAAGCCCAGAGCTCAGGTCTGCGGGTGCAGGACCGGGTGTGACCCCGAACCGTGTCATCGGGTCGTGCCACAGGCCACTGAACCGTGCCAGGTCAGGCATAGCACGGGTTGTGCCTTACCCGGGCACGGCATGGGCCTTGGGTAATTCCCATGTCGGGCCGGCCCAGGCACAGCCGAACCGTGTCTTGCCTCGTGCCGGGCCAGGCCAGCCGACACCTCTAGAGCAAAGCAGTCATCAAATATTTCCACAAAAGCCTAAAAGAAATCTCAGTTTATTATTCTTTCATTCAAACTAAGTGTCGTGTACTTGTATGTGCCAACTTGATGTGGGGTATTTTCTTTTTCCTTTTTATGTTTTGATGAGAACACCAAAATGAAAAATATCAAAGTGAACTATTTTTTTCTCAGAAATAATACTTAGAATATGATGATTATTACTACATAAATTAAAATAATAGAGCATCCAACAAATATTTTCATAAATACTTTAATAGGTCTCAACTTATATTTCCTTCCGTCAAGCTTGATGTTGTGGATGAACTAGTTTAATGAGGTGTATTGCAGTTGTATTCAGTTTTTTTTATTTTATTTTATATTGTTTGATAGGAACACTTAATATCGAGCTACCCTAATCATTTATCTATTAAATAAGGGCAGCATGTATTATATTATTCACATTAGTGATATTGTATTTTATTTTATTATGAGTTTGAATTTTAACATCATCATTTTTTCAAAATCAAAATCAAAAATAATATATATATATATATATATATATATTAAATTGAAACAACTCACATTTCAAATACTTTAATATAAACTAAAATAAAAAATTCATAAAATAAACAAATTTATAGAAATGAATAATGAATGATCAAAAATAACATATACAAAGAATGAGAGTAATATATATAAGGATAGTAAAATGAATGTGATAAAAATATGAAAAATAAAATTAGGAATTATATAATTATGAAAAAAAATTAGAATGATTGTTACGAATGATTAGATAAGAAAGTCATGAGAAAAAGATTGCAAGGTATGAGAAAATAAGGTAGAGTATCCAAAGAATATATTGAACACCTAAAATTAAGGTATATATTATAATTTTATTAGAATTAATATTTTTTATTTTGGTAATTGTTATATTGATAAATAAGTTAAAAAAAATATTAACAAATTAAAAAATATTTATTTGCTTCTCCTATTTCTAACCTAGAGGTGTCAAACGGGCCGGCCCAGCACGGCACGGCCCGTTTTTCACGTGCCCTGCCGTGCAACCGTGCCGTGCCCGGCACGGCACGGTTTTTTTAAGTCGGGCACGGCACGGCCCGTTGGCACGGCGAGGCTGTGCCGAGCCGTGCCCGGCCCGCTCGGCCAAGCAGTAAGCACGGGCACGGGCGCACGGCCCGTGCTTGGCACTGCCGCAGTAGCCATGCCATGGCCCATGACCCATGTCCACTTGGGTCTTGGACCGCTTGGTCTTGGTGCCTTGGCAGATTACAAAAAAATTTTTTTTTTTTTTTTTTTATGTTTCTGTTTATCATTATTTAAGATTATGTAAAAATTAAAATTAAAATTTTTTGTAACTAATATTACATTTAAAATTAAATGTAATTATGAAAAAAAAAATTAGGAAATTTATTTATTTTTTCACTTAAGTTTAGTAAATTTTAATATTATAATGTATTAATTAAATATTAAGATTTAAAGTTAATAAATTTTAAAATAATATTTAAATCTTAAAATAATAAAAAAATACATTAATTTAGTAATAATTTTAATTAAAAAAAATTTAAACTACGAAAATAAAAATTACCATTCATGCTTTTGAAACCAAAACTCCGAAAAAAAAAGGATAAGTTTCAACTTCTACACAACGTATAATACAAAGACCAAAGTATAAACAAAGCGTATAAATGAAAAAAATTACAAAATATCGAAAAAAAGAGCAGATGAGCATCAATCGTCAAGCGGCATAAAATGAGAATCATCAGCCGCAACATCAAGATCAGTATCATATGGGTCATCGTCATCATCATCGGCAATCAGCTCCTCCGCCATCGTAGTGGATGTGGATGCGACTGCAGTGTCTGTCACAGTCCCAGCTTCAGCACGATCACTGATGCTAAATCTCGAATCCTCCCAATCCTTCAAACATGCCAAAGGCCTCAACCATATCTGGACGTAATCTCGATCTCCTATCCGAAATCACGTTCACTGCAACAGAAAAAGCAGACTCCGATGCTACGCTCGACACCGGAGGAGTCAGTAGATCCCGTGCCATCCTAGATAGCACGGGATAGGCGGACTCATATGATTTCCACCACTGTAATAAATCAAGATTCTTATTGTCAGATGGTGATAGGATTGAGCAGTAATCGGTATCTAAGTACCGAGACAGCTCGCTCCTATGTGAAGGTCCACCCCTACGTTTCCCCCTCGCTAGGTTAATGGAATATGGGTCATCTCCGAACAAGGTATCAGAGTCCGTACTCACAGTCTCAACACCACCACCACCATACCTAGTATCGTAGTATGTGAACAGGTCGGTCAACTTCTCGTAAATGAACCCTTGAGGTGGCTCTTCCAGGTTCATGCACGAGGAAATGAAAGTCAGGGTGTTTTCAACCCCTTCCACCTTAGCCCTAGGGTCCATGCATGCTGCGAGGCAATAAAGAGATGGAATGTTGGACCAGTACTTCAGGTACTTGGTCTCCATCTCTGCAACCATAAGGCTGAGCGTCGGGTCCGCTCGATACATCCTAAACATGCTACTAATGTTGCATATGCAACGGAGTACAATGCAAGTGGTGGGCGTATAAACCGACGAACACATGTTCGTCGTGTCATAATAAGTTCGCCAATAACATGTTCGTCGTGCAATACATCCTAAACATGCTTCAGGAATTTCATAAATGAAATTCCTGAAGCCCAGTCAGTGTCGTCAATAATAAGTTCGCCACTCTTACTATTGACGTAGTCGGATATCACGTGTTCGTATCCAACACATGATTCCAACATCAGGTACGTGTAATTCCAACGATGTCTCACATCAGATTGGAATTTCTTCTTCTTAAGATTCGCAGACAAACAGAGATTACCAAACTCTTGTAGTCTGCGAGGAGTGGAATATACTTGAGTGCATTGCGTATATTTTCCAACGCGGGGGAACACACCTTCATACCCGCTTGAACTATAAGGTTAATAACATGACACATGTATCTGACATGAAATATCTCTCCTAAAGGTGCGTCTCTAATATTCCTAACAAACATATTGATCGCTACTCCATTATTCGCAGCATTATCGAAAGTGACACTAAAAATTTTATTTTGAATTTTATATTCCCTAAATATTTTCATCATACACTCAAAAATGGCCGGGCCATCATGAGGATGAAGAATCTCAGTGAATCCTAATATTTTTTTATTTATTGTCCAGTTTGAATCGACATAATGACTCGTGATACATGCATAAGAAGAATCATCGTGACATGTCCATATATCGGACGTCACGGACACCACTCCACTAAATGCCAATAATTCATTAATTATTTTTTGTTTTTCTAACTTATATATCTTTAGTATGTCACTCCTAGATGTGGACCTAGGAATCCTACGATAGGATGGCTGAAAATAAGTCTGCATGATGCGGACTACCCTCGGATCTTCCGAAAATCTGATCGGAAGACCCATCAATGTGATGAGCCTGGCCATGCCGTCCCTACCCAACTCGTTGGAGTATACGAAGGGAGTAAACTTTGAGACTGAACTCGATCCAGTCTCAAAAAATGTAGTGCCAAGTTGGGTTTGCCTAGGATCTAACGGTCCATGTTTTTTGGAGCATATTTCAGAATGCCTCTTTAGGTGCCCAGTCCCACATGTACTCTTGCATGTTAAAAGTCGCATACAATATTTGCACTGTGTCATTTCATGTTCCTCACCCCTAACATCTAATTGTGTTATGATTTTAAAATGTGTCCAAACTACAGAAGTCCTCCTAGTTTTTTGTTTTTTAGAACTTTGGGCTGACATGACAGGAGAAACCAAAGTTTCAGGAGCCACGGACATTTGTGTAACACTAACATTTTCATTTTCCAAATTTAAATATGTGTTAGGTGAATTCGTCATTTTTTTTTTCGTACGTTTTTCTAGAGAGAGAAGATTTAGAGAGAGAAAATAAAACAAAAAGTAAATTATATTACCCGGTAAAAGCAAAGAGGTCTCTCACGTGAAAGATGCACCGAAGCCCGCAGGAAGCTTTGAAGTTCAAAACTCAAGTTGAGTTTCACGAAAATTCAAGCCGAAATCAATAAAACGAGGGCCGAGCGAGAAAAGCACGGTTTATGTGAGAGAGAGAAAAAATTGAGAGGATTAATGTTTTTGAAAAACATAAATTCTATAGGGAGGGGGGTAGATTATATAGCCTAAAAAAAGTTTTTGTTTAAAAAAAAATTATTTTTTTATTATTTTTTTGAATTTTTTTATTAAATTTAATGGGCAGAATCACGAGGACCGTCGGATTCTGCCCCCTAGCCGTTGGCGTCGAATCCAACGGCTGAAAATCGATCTACGTTTGAAATTTTTTTTTTTTCCCGTTATATTTTTCTTTTTTCTCGGTTTTCGGCGGAAAAGACCGCGGGTCGGGTCTGTTTGGACCCGACCCGCGGTCTTTTTTCCGGGGGGGCCCTAGTGCTGGTGGTTCGAGCACGAGTCACGACTCAGTGAGTCGTGACTCGTGACCGTGAGTCGCGACTCACGAGTCAGGGGTCACGCGGTCACGCCACGGCACGCGTGGCACTGGCGGCGTGCCACGCGTGCCTGCGGGACCGGAACGGGATGGACCCGTGCCGGCGTGCCGGGCCAGGCACGGCACGGCTCGTGCCATGCACGGCACGTTTCGTGCCTTGCTTCGACCGGGCACGGCACGGGCCCGGGCACGGTTTTTTAACGTGCCGGGCCGGCCCATGCACGGCCAAACCGTGCCGTGCCTCGTGCCGGGCCGGGCCGGCCCGGCCCGTTTGACACCTCTATTCTAACCAGTGTCATAAATTAAAAAAAATGATAAATTATGAATTTAAGAAAAGTAAATTAAAATTAGACATAGATAATAATAATAATAATAATAATAATCCGACCAAAATATTTGAAGCCAAAATTAAATTCACTCAAGTGGTCTCAACTCAATTACCTAAAAAACTCAAGATTTAATGAAATTCAATAGCCTGAACGAATTTTAACATTTTATATAAAAATACAAGAAAATATCAAAAGAGATTCAATATAGTATATATTTTACTAAAAATAATAGAAATACTGATTACTTTAAAAGACATGTTAATCAATATAAAAAAATATATAATATATTAAATCCTAAGCAAATCTAACTTAGCAGTGAAATCTTTGAATTTAGATCAACTTGAGGTTTATTGACTCTTTTCATAACAATGAGTTTGAGAGAACACATGACAAAATTGATTACTATTATGGATCTTTGGATTAAATTTTTAGAAGATCATAAAATAATTAATATAATATAAATATATTTTTAGCCTAATTATCATAAAACTCCTAGGTACATTAGTATGAATGATATAATAAAATATTTTTAGCCTAAATATTTTAGGATACCTAACAAACACTAAAAGTTTCTCTATTTTGTCAACAAGCATTAAAAAAAATTCTAAAAGAATATCAAAAAACCATTAAAATGATACCTATCATATATTAGAATTATGTGATGGCTACCAACATATGACATTCGACTATATTAATAATAAGAAAAATAAATTTATTATTAATGATTTAGACGGTGAAATAGAATATTTATTTTTAAAATTCCTAAAAATTTTTATGATATAACGAACATATATTTATCTATGTACACTCCTATCACTTGCAATATGTATTCAATATATAATATTAGTAGTATATTTAGCAGATATATACGATATCATAATTTTAGTGTCGTAATTATTGAGATGGAAATCATATATTTAAAATATATATTTTTTATTTTATCTCTTTATTACTTGGTTACATAAATTTTAGAATTAAGATATAAAAAATAAAAATTATATAAATATACATATTCACTTACATGAATCAATCAAAAAAACTAGATGATTAGATTTACAAAAAATTATATTATATACTTACATATTACGACACTAGGTGTGATAATTATAGTGAGACTCCAAGTATAGATATGAAAATTATATTCAAAAATAATAACTTTTTCATTCAGTTAGTTAAAAATAAATAATAGAGTGGTCCATCGAATATGAACTAATTATCTCAATACTTAGATATTGATTATTATTTTATCATATCACATTATAATAATAAAAATATAAATATATTAAGATAGTTGAAATCAAATGAATATACTTATTTCATACTACTAAGATGACACGTGATATACTAACTCATCTGATGTCTAATATAATATCAGTGTTTTTTTTTGTGATTATAAATATTATTTTAAATATAAAATCTAACTCTGACCAGATATTATAGTATTTTCCATGCTTAAAAAATTTTTAAAAATTCAAAGATAAATATACAAGATAACGTTAAAGAGTTATTGATAAATAATATCTCACAAACATCAAGGATATTAAAACTACCATTAACCCTAGCTTTAGAATCAGATATGATAATCTAAACCATATTGCATACACATAGTTACCATAAGTATTAGAGATCTGATATTAAGTGTTGTGCGTGTTTTTTTATTTATGTACTAATATTTTTGTCTACTTTTAAAGTTTTTTATTTTATTATTATTTTTCATATGATATCATAATGTGTGAGCTGAAAGCAAAATATATTTTTTTTATTGAGTTATAAATTTTATTCATTTTAATTTATAATGTAGTATGGTTTAATTTTAAAAATTATATTTTAAAAAATTATAATTTTACTTTAAAATTTAAACTTAGAAATAAAGTCAATATAACAATGACATCAAAACTAGCACTACACTCCACAATGCCAATCCAATGTCCACTATAACTATACAACAATAGAAGTGTGATATTTGGCACTAGTAGTGCCACTACCATAACCATAGACCATAGTGCCACAAAGCCACTGTCAGTGCATGCCATTACACTGTCAGTGCCACCAGTCACTAGACAATGGCAAGAAGCCAGGCCAGTGGATGGGTCAGTGGGTTGTGGTCCATGGGGCATGGGGTGGGGTCCTGGGGACTGTCTGGCAGTGGCAGTGTTGTGTCACTACCAGCACGACCCAACATGCCCAATTCAGAAAGGCAAGCTACCATGCCATGATGGGATGACCTGCCATGTAGTCGTGTTGGAACGACACATCCTGATAAGGCCATCAAAAAAGGATCATGTCGGCCTGACATTACCAATCTGACACTAATACGTGTCCTTGGGCACTCTATAAATATCCACTTCATACCTCATGAATTTAATTTTGGCACATGCGGTAGCATATAATGAACATAGGATAAACAACCAAATATTCACTGTGATTGTAAAAATAACACTCCCTTAAGCCAAAATATTGTCAATGAAACCTTCTCCCCCAGCACTATGAAGAGAAGTCGATTGATGAGATAAGAGTTTATAAGGACTACACTCCAAAAGCGCTTGGGCACCTTCATGTGAAATAGAAATACTTGAGTTACCTATAATATACCATGTGAAATCCATAAAAAGTACTACTCCGCGGATCAATCCAACAAAATCATATATTTTCTGCCACTTTATTTTACTACACAATGCATGAACATAAAATATGATGAACAATCCCCTTGGGCCTCATAGTTTTTCATAAAGGATGAAGTATGCTCCCATCCATTATCAATATGGAAGGTCTGAACTTAAGTATGGAACTGTGATTGAATTTCAGAACAAAATCTCCTATAACAATAAACAGCTATGAGCGGACATGCACAAGATACAAATAGGAAATTCTAGAGTAATCATTAATAAATATAACATGATACTTCTAACCATAAACAAATGACACATGACAATATTCCTACACATCACAATCTACTAACAAAAATAAAACAGTTCTTTTCTTATTATTATCTTTTGGAACATAGGAAACATGATTACGAATTGAAGAATACCCTAGATGACAGTGGGTCACCAACATGTGAAAACTAGAAAAGGAGTCTAAATCTGGACAAATTTAACAAGCAACTAAGTGAAGAATGTCCTAAATGACAGTGGATTTCCAATAATATATACAAATGTCATGAGGTTATAGTTAACCTTTCTAGACTTTCTAAAATTTCTTTAGATAAATCATATTCCAATAAAATAGTGCAAATAGCTCAAATTAGTAATTTCAAATATTTTTATCATATTTTTTTTTGAATTCTTTAATAATTTATTCATTTCTTGCCATATATATACATAGGATTATCCAACCATAAAGAAACCATGGGGAAATCCCCTCGACTCTTAATACATGGAGCAAGAATGCTTTTACTCAAGGTACTTTCTTTGATCCATAAAGAGTCTTCTTTAACTTTATAATTTTATCTTCTTTAACATCAAACTTGAACCCTTTTGATTGATCTAGATATATTTATTCTTCTAGAAAGACATTTATATTTAAATTTTACTATTAGTTGATGAATCTTGTATCTCTTTTGTCTAGTAATAGCTATTAGAATTCTAATGATCCCAAATCAAGCAATAAGAGCAAACATTTCATGATAATCGACTTCATATTGTTATTAGTATCTTTTCAACACTAGCCTCACTTATATGTATGAATAGACAATTTGAGTTTAACTTTGTCAAGTAAATCTAATTTATTCTAATAATTTATTTGTTTTTTAGAAAATCTACCATCTCCTAGATTTTGTGTTTTTCAATCATTTTAATTTATTATTCCATTTATTATATTCATACTTTTTGTTTAGTACCCAAATAATAATTTATCAGTTCCATATATGCATAATTGAATGTGTTATAGATATTTACTAAAGTTTCATTTTTTTTAGGTATCATTCCTGGAGCTTCACATAGAGTTTGATATACATACAAAATTACATATTGATAATAAAGATGTCAAACGGGCCAGACCAACCCAGAATATTTTTTGGTGGCCCAATCGGACTACCGTGTCGTGATCGGCATGGACCTGTACAATAATCGTATCGTGCCAGTCTCAGAAGCACGAACACGGACCAGGATACAGAAACACGGCAAATTCTAAAAAACTAGGATTCGAATACTGCATGATAAAAAAAAATAAAATTAAATATAAAAATTATTTTCTTTATATATATTACGTATTTTATAAAATAAAATAAAATATTTTATAAAATAAATATATTTTTTTATTTTATAAAATAAATATATTTTTTTATTTTATAAAATAAAAATATTATTTTTTATTTTATTTTATAAGATAAAATTTATAATTATTTTTTTTTATAAAATAATATTTTATAATTATCTTATATTGTATAAAAATATATTTTTTTTATTTTATAAAATAAAAAATTTTATTTTAATTTAAAAAAATCATGCCCCCCCCCCCCCCAGAATTGCGCCCTGCCTCCCAACAGATTCGCGCTCCCACTGCCTCCCTACAGATCGCGCCCGCCCCCTACCTCCCCACAGATCGCGCCCGCCCCTGCCTCACCACAAATTACGCCCGCCCCTGCCTCCCCACAGATCGCGCCCGCCCCATGTCTCCCCACAGATCGTGCCCGTCACCTGCCCCATAGATATTTTCCACCTTAACCCTAGGATCCAAACAGACAACCAGACAATAAAAAGATAAAATGATGAACAATTACTTTAAGTACTTGATTTCCATATCAACAATTATATCACTAAATTTTTGGATCATCTCTAAACTTTCTAATTATGTTACTAATATTACATATGCCCTGAGTGCAATGCAAGTGATATGAGTATAAGCTGGCGAATACATATTTGACATATCATAAAAAAATTTCAAATTTTATATAAATAAAATTTTTGTAATACAGTCAGTATCATTAATAATAAGTTCATCACTTTTACTATTGACTAGATATGTCAAAGGGTCAAGCAGCCAAGACCAAAGACCGAGGCATGGCCCAACTCGGTCGTGCATGGCCCATCATGACACTGTCCAGACCTTTGCCCATGCCTGTGTCATGCCTAGGTCTGCCAAGCCATGTGTTGGGCCAGGCACAACTTGATATGAGGGCCTATGTGCACAAAATCAGCACAACTTAATATTCTCCATCCTCATGATGGTCTGACCATTTTTGAGTGAATAATGAAAATATTTAGAAAATATAAAATTAAAAATAAAATATTTAATATCACATTTAATAATATATCTAATAATAAAATAGTAATTAACATATTTGTTAGGAATATTAGAGATGGATAATTAGAAGATACTTTCTACATTAGATGTGACACGTCATAATTCTCATAGTACAAACGGAGATAAAAATTATTTCTCCCGCTTTAGAAAATATACGTAACTCACTAAAATTTTTTGGGTACCTCACAAACAACATGAGTTCGGTAGTCTGTGTTTCTCTATGGGTAGAGGTGTCAAACAGGCTAAGCCGGGCCCGGACTGGCACTGCAGGCTATAGTGTCGTGCTCGGGCCCGTGCCAAATGCAGCCTCGACATGAATCATGTCGTGCCATGCCTGGCCAAAAGTTTTCGGCCCATGTCGTGCTAGGCATAGCACGGAACTCCTGGCACATGGGCACGGTAAGACAGCCCCAAGAATCAAGTAATGCCCGATGGGGAGAGATGTGCTGACACTTGACAGGCGAGGCTCAACATGCCCAACAAGTGACAGACGTGCAGCGACACGACACCCAAACCCTAGGATTTTAATTTTTGACCAGCATGACCAAACCCAAACTAGGCAAAACCCGATAGATTTCAGGCTGCGGGCTCATGTCGGGTCTATCCTTCCAAGAATCATGTTGTGCCAGGCACGGCATGGTAATGTAGCATGTCGTGCCTGGCATGGCACACCATCCCGATTGGACCTGGAAAAACTAAGATGGGCAGGCCCAGGCCCGGTCATTTGACACCTCTATCTACGAGTCTTAAAAAAAAAATTTAATCAGAAATAAGACACCATGGAAATTACATATAACTTATGTTGGATTTATGTGTTGGATATGAACATATGATATCTGACTGCATTAATAATAAGAGTGATAAACTCATTATTGATGATACTAACTGGGTTACATAAATTTTATTTATAAAATTCCTGAAAATTTTTTATGACATGACGAAGATGTGTTCATCAATTTATACTCTCACGACTTGCATTACACTCAGTTACATATACAAAATTAATAGCATGTTTATAAAGTATAGAAATGACCCGACACTTAGTCATATAGTTATAGACTATGTTGCACGGACACGGATACGGACACGGGGATACGACACGGCAAATTCTAAAAAACTAGGATACGGATACGGCTAGGATACGTCATGATAAAAAAAATAAAATTAAAAATAAAAATTATTAATTATAAATATTAGGTATTTTAAAATAATTAAATATACTGTATTTTAAAATAATTTAAAATTTTGTATTTTAAAATAATGTAAACAAAATGTTAGGTATTTTCCTTCCCCCCCTTCCCCCCTTCCGAAACCCCCTCCCGCCCCCCCTTCCGAAACCCACTCCCGCCCGCCCGCCCCCCCTCCCAAAATGCATTTTTGGATACAGATTCCAAAAAACGACGCGTTTTTGGAATCTGTTTCCAAAAATGCGTCGGATACGTCTCCGAACAACGCGTCGGATACGTCTCCGACGCGTATCCGATACGCCACGTGGCGTATCCCATACGGATTTGTGTCCGATATGCCACGTGGCGTATCTGACGCGTGTCCGACCCGTGTCCACGTGTCCACGTGTCGGACACGTGGACACGGCAGCTCCTAGGCGTATCCGTGCAACACAGATTATAGAAATAAAAATCAAATACTTAAAATACTAGTTCTACATTCCATCTTTTTATTATCTGACTATCTGCATAGACCATAGGGTTAAAGTGAAAAAGATAAAAAATATTTTGACATACATATCCTCATGCATGAACGAGGAAGACCAACCTGAAAGATTCATTCAAGA
Source organism: Sapria himalayana (assembly GCA_029783825.1). Lineage (NCBI taxonomy): Eukaryota > Viridiplantae > Streptophyta > Magnoliopsida > Malpighiales > Rafflesiaceae > Sapria > Sapria himalayana. Next base: position 888,953 of record JAREIK010003198.1, on the reverse strand, counting down.
AAAATTGACTAAGCTATTTATATACTACAATACTAGATATTATTGTAGTAATAGTGAAGCTTTAAGTACGGATATGAATATCATATTCGGAGATGACTTTTTCATTCAAGTAGCTTGGGGAAAATGACGGAGTGGACCATCGAATATGAGCAAGTTATCTCGATACTTTGATATTGATTACTGTTTAATCTTATCATATTCCGATCATAAGAATCTTGATATATTATAGTAGTAAAAATCATATGAGTCTACCTATCTCATGCTATCGAAGATGACACGGAATCTACTGACTCCTCTAGTATTGAGCGTAACATCGGTGTCTGCTTTTTCTATTGCAGTGAAAGTAATTTTGGATAGGAGATACATATTACGGCTAAATATTATTGAAGCATTGACATGCATAAAAGATTAGAAGGATTTGAACTTTGACATCTAGGATCGTGCTGGGACTACAGCAAAAGTAAATGAATTTATTGCTAATGATGATCCGTGTGATATTGATGACGATTGACGACTGATAATGATTGACAAATTAAAACACTAATAATTATCCTATATCATCATTGATCATATGTTGCAATACTTATAATATTTATCATTTTTATTTATCTTTTTTGGATTGACAGTGTCTTTATTTTTTTTTGTCATTTAACTTTGTCTTGATTTTTGAATCTTTAATTTTGTTTTTTGTGATTTTTATTAGTTTGTATTAATATTTTAGTTTTATTAATTTAAACATTGTTAGTTTTAAAATTTTAGTTATTTAGTATACTACACTTTATGTTTTATTTAATTTAATAAATAAAAAAAATTATTATTTATTTTAATTTAACAATTATCTATAAACTAAGTTTTAAATAATTAAAATTTAAATTTTTTAATAATTTTAACATTCTAGATTAAAAATTTTATTAAATACTCGAACCCGGCCCGAACAGGTCAGAACTAGCTTGTCCATGCACGTTCAAGCCTAGCTTCATTATAGTCGGGTGACTGTCATGGCGGGCCAACTGTGAAGTAGCCGTGTCCTGCCAGGCACAACACAATTACTGTACCGCATCGTGCCGAGCACCGCAAGGTGGCCCGATTGGGCCACCAAAAAACTAACAGGTCAGCCTGACCTGGCTCGTTTGACACCTCTATTATTGATATCATCGGATATTATGTATCATATCTAACACGTGACTCCAACATAAGATATGTGAAATTCCAACGACATCTCACATCTGATTAGAATTTTTTCTTTTTAAAATCCGCAGACAAACAAAAACTATCAAACTCTTATTATTTATAAGGCAAAAGAAAAAATTTTAGTGAGTTACGTATATTTTTTAAAGTAATAGAACAACCTGTATCCCCACTTGTACTATGAGATTAAAGATGCGACACATATATCTAACATAAAAAATCTCTCATAATAGCTCATTTCTAATAGTCTTAACAAATATGTTAATGGCTACTCCATTATTAGATGTATTATTGAATGTGATACTATATATTTTATTTTGAATATTATATTATCTAGAAATTCTCATCATTCACTCATAAATGATTAAGCTATCATGAAGATAAAAAATCTTTGAGAATCCTAATATTTTTTTATTTAGTATCCATTTAGAATCTATATAGTTGACGATGAGACATGCATAAGATACATTATTATGACTAGTCCAGATATCAGACATCACGGATATCACTCCACTATATTCCCTAAATTCATTAATTATTATTTTTTATAAGTTAAAATATTTTAGTATGTTGTTCCTAGATATATACGTAGGAATCCTATGATATGTAGGCTAAAAATAAGTGTATGATACTAACTACGTTTGGATCCTCCGAAAATATAATCGAAAATCAGTTTGGTCATATCTTCTATCCTTAACTCATTGTAATATATGAAAGAGATCAATATTGAGGTTGAATTGGATCTAACCTCAAAGATCCCACCGTTGAGTTGGATTTGTCTAGGATCTAATGTACCATATTTTTTGGTACATTATTCGGTATGTCTCTTAAGGTGCTCAGTCTCACATTAACTTGTATAAGTTAATATTTTTTTACAATATTTGTATAGCACTGATACTTCATCGGCACCCCTAATATTTTTATGTTATATAATATTAAAATGAGCCCAAGCTCTTGATTTTTAAAAATTTTTTATTTTTTAGATTTTTGAGTTGAAGCGGCCGGAGAATACAAAGTTTTGATGACATTTTCTGTAAGATTATCATTTTTCATATTAAAATTTTTTATGTTTATGTTTAAATTAATTTCGTTATCATTATTAAAATTATTATTTGTCATTTTAAATTTTTATTAGTTTATTAATTATATATTAATTTTGTTTTTTAAATTAAATTTTAATTTATATTATTAAATTAAAACTTTTAACTAAAATAAAAAATAAATTAAATAAAATTTAAAAAATATTACCCATAATGCATAAAATCTCATTTGTTTTATGATCTTCGCACCACAATCGGCATTCCACACTCGAGTCCGAAAAATCAACCAAAATGAGAGAGAGGGAGAGAGAAAAAGACATGAGAGGAGAGATAATACGAGAGAGAGAAAGAGGTATATGATAAAATGAATATATATTTGAGAATGAGAGGAGGTATATATATAGATTTTAAAAATGTAAATTTAAAAAAAATATATTTTTTGTTTATTTTGAATTTTTTTTATGTTTTAAATGACCAGAATCACAACAGCCGTTGGATTTCTGCCCCAAACTATTGGGGCCGAATCCAACAGTTTAAAATGCATGAATATTTTTTTGACCATTGAGTCGATTCGACCGTCGAATCAACCCAACAATCACAGTTCCAAAAGCTTTGACTTCTGGAATGTGTAAGAACAGGATGTTCAGGCGATGTGGTTTAGCCGTTTAAAGTTCAAACGTGGGCCATACCCGTGGCCTGAACACCTGCCCGAGCCCCAAGATCCTGCCATTTAGGGCCCGGGGGCATGGCACAATTTGGGTCGTGCCAAAGAACAATGCCTTCGAGCTAGGGTACCGGGCACGTGATTGGCCCAACACGAGGCCCGAGTTAACTCGGCACTGCACGGCACAACACAAGTCAGCCTCAAACCAACCCGACAAGGGCCTGGGCACAGTTCTGAACCGTGTCATGCCGGACTAGGCACGGCTAAGTCGGGTCATGCCTCAGGCCGAGCACAAGCTGCCCAGCCCATTTGACACCTCTAGTTGAGGAGCTTCAATTTCTTCTCTTCAATTAGTTGATTATATGTCAAGTTTGATGGTTACATACAGATTGATATATATTTCTTTTTGATATTTTCATCTTCCTAGCCTCATTTGTTATTTCATAAAATTCTACAACTTGACTAACAATCAACTTTTTTTCATTGCTTAATAAAAATTAATAATCATTTTATAACTAATTATTTCACCCAAGAATATTTTTTTTGTATCTTGTCATCTAGTTTTTTCCTCTATTCTTGTGGTATGCACATAATAACATTCACAAAATAAAAATATTGAGAGATTAGTTAGATGATTTTCATATGCATTAAACTTTAACTAGTTTTTTATTTGAAATAGTTTTTGTTGGATGTTTATTCACCAAATAAACTATAGTACGAATTACTTATTCCTGAGAGGATTTTGGGAGTCTCATTTCCAACACAATTTTATTTTTTTATTTCTGAAAAATAATTTTGTTTATGTGCACATACAACACATTTGTATTCGACTACCACATTTTAATTTTTTGAAAAATTTTTTAATGTTACTTCTTAGAAGTTTGATATCCTAGCCACTTCTATTTCAACACAATTTTTTATTTTTTTGAAAAATTTAAAAATTTGATCCTAGAATATTAAAGGATCAATACCACATTTTTTTATCGAACACTTTGCTTTGACACTTTAGCATTTTCATTTATTGAAATATTTTCTTTTGATATTTATAAGGTCTAAGAAACCCCTCATAATAAAAATAGTAATTTTATATCATTAATGTATTATAATATAGGTTAGTTGTTATAGTTACCACAATGAATTTTAAAATTTATTTCATCTTGTTGATGCATCTCTTGATGTTTTAGACACCAAATTCATGTGCTTCTCATTCAACATTACATTTATGAATTACATATAGCATGATCAAACCCAGAGATAATCATGATGTCTCATTTTGTTTATATGATATCTAGACACTGCTTCTCATGACAATCATATTTTAATGTGTGCCCCATTTAAGTTCATATGAATTTCTTGGGAAAATGTGTGTATTAAGAAAAATATAATTTTAAAATAGTTTACATTCAATTAATGAAAATTATGAGAGTCATGAAATTGTATGATGTAATATTTATATTTCTAATTTTTTATATTTATTTTTTAAATAATAAGCATTACTTATGAAATTATAGTTTAACTACAAGTTAATATTATTATTTCTACTTCATAGGCAATCTTTCACTTTATTTTTATAGATTATTTTAATTTTTTTAGAATCTTAATTTTGACTTTTTTTTTTGTAACATGTACCTTTTTAGTAATACTAGATAAGATAGGTTGTCGTTAAGATTGCATTCTATGCAAAATCTATAAATTAATTATGTAACACTCATTTTTTATTTTATTATTCTTCAATGCATTTTTAGACAATGAGTGCTAATTCATTAAAAATCTCAATTTCTTTCGTGGATACAAGATCTCTATATGCCTTAAAAAATCAAATTATTATTTTAAAAATTATAAAATTTTAGTTTCAATTTTATTTGAACAATTGTTGAATTAAAAAAAAAAGACGGGAGAAATCAACAATTGAATTCTACTTAGTCAAAGTGGCAAGGATGAACTCAAGATCGTAATGTCTTGAGTTCGATTTCTATGGCTACCAAGATAGAGAGATTAATCCTTCCCAGACTTATCTCTTCAGATTAGTCAAGGTACACATATAAAGTTAGCTCATACTATTAGATGGTTATAGTTATCAAATATAAGATATAAATATTTTTTATAATTTGTTTGTTTCCACCAAACCCAGCTAATACTATCAATTAGCTCATATATGATCCCAAGGACCCTATCTAATAGTTAATCGAGTAAACACATTATAGAAGTATATCTGATATTCATAAGAATCAAACTAATATCCCTGAGATTTGAATATCAATGATCTTTTATTGAACAGACTATCAAGCAATTCATTAATTATTAATTATTTTCCTAACTTATAATATTTTATTAAATTATTACTACTAGTAGGCCTAAAAATTTTAGGATAAACAAGTTGAAAATAGATCTAAATAATACTTACTACATTATGATCTTTCGAAATCTAATTAAAAGACTTATAATAATAAATTTGGTTATACTTTTCCTCTCGGAGTTCATCTTGATAAATGAAAGAAGTCAATAAAACTCAAGTAAATCCAACTTGAAAAGAACTTTGCCTCTTAGTTCAGTTTGTATTAGATCTAATACAAAATATGTTTTGATATATTAATCAACATACCTTTTAATCAAATCAGTGCTAACAGTACTCCTATAAATATATTTTTTTAATAATATATACATTACATCAATTATTCTTTAACACTCAGATTTTTTATTTTTTATTATGTTAAATTGAATCTAAACTACAATATTTGCCTAGTTATAGGATTTTTCAAGCAAATTGGTCGAGACCATTAGAAATAATGTAATTTTGTCTCGAACCTTTCGGTCGGGTTGTTGTTATTATTTATATCTATATCAAAATTATTATAAATAAAATAACTTTTTTTCTTTTTTTATAACTCTAAATTTAAATATTCTATACTTTTAAATTTTTACTAATTATTAATTATGGCACAAATCAATAAACAAAAATTAAATTTGTACCATAACAAAATAACTTTATTTGAGTAACAATCGCAATCTACCTCATTTTCTAAACTAGCAATCTAAAAGCCCAATAAATACAACAAAGCAAAGTAGATAAGAGAAGAGAAAATTAAAATCAAAAAAAAAAAAGAGAGATGAGAGAAGAAGAGTAATCGTTGGAATCAAATTCAAAGGCTACAAAAAATAGGAAAAACAAATGATTTTATATATTTTTTTACATAAATCAAAAGTAATAGACATAAACTATCATTTTCATTGTAAGGACCCATTACGAAAAAACAACAAGAAGTTTCCACGGCCCATGGCTATTTTTTAAACCCATCAGGAGGCCGTGACCCATTGTTCATTATCCATTCCGCATCATCATGCTTGTGGACCATCCTAATGGGCCAAACATGTGTGTTAGCTTGGCCCGGCAATTGGCATGGCATGATTGGGGTCCAAGCATGGTTTTGGACCGTATCGTTCTGGGCTTGACATTGCTATGTTGGATAATGAAAGGGCAATTACGTACTTTAATTTTCATTTTATTCCTTCTAATTTTATATGTATAATTATATTTTTAGTAATTATTTGTCATACAATACCCTAAATATAATTGTTCCAAGAAATTAATCTAAAAGAAATATGTTATATATAGTAAAATTTCAAAAAAAAAATTAATGATTTAATTATTCATTTACATATACATATATAACAAAATTTTTTCATGAGTTGTCATATTTCACATGGACACTTCCATGATCATTTATCTAAATATACATATTTCAAATTTTGTTAGTTACAAAAATTATCTTTGATGAAAGTACCAACCATGTGAATTTATTTTAAAAAATAATACATTTAATTATTAAAAGTTATTTGGCTTTCTTTTTTCAAGATTGAGATTCTAGTATTGTCTTTTGGTGCTTGTACCTATTTTCTTACTTCATGTCAACATATTAATTGCACATGTTTTTTTTAACTTTTTGTTGCCTATTTACCTTGACTTTCCAATGTCACTAAATTATTTTTTGATAAAATTATGTAAATAATCCCCAAAACAAAAAAAAATAATCATTCAAAACCCCTATTCAATTTCAAAAACTATTAATTTTTTGATTTTGAAATTTGTTTAAAAAAATCATAGTTTTTTGAAAACAAAGACTTTTGAAATTGATATCATAAAAAAACTAATAAACAAATAAATAACAAAAAAATTGATATCATACCACAAACCGTTCTGTAGTAATTTGAACCTCGAAGCAAGTTACAATGTTGCACAAACACATACACACCACCGTTTATCTTGTATGAGCAAGTGTAGACCATAATGAAATTTTTAAAAATAATATATATAATATTTATATTTCAGAGGAGACTAAAGAAAGATAGAGTCAAAATTGAGAGAAACTAGAAGAGTCAGAGAATAGAGAGAGAAATTTTTAATGAAAATTCTAAATTTAGTCCTCTAGAAAAAAAAAATCAAAACTATTAAAAAATATATATTTTATTATTTTTAATTTAATATTGACGAGAATCACGACAGCCAACGGATTCTAGTCACATTAGTAATTGAAATCAATCTGATAGCTACTATAATACTACATATAATTTTTTTACTATATGGGCCAACATGGACTATGACATGTCGTGCCTATCACTATCCCTGACGAAGCCATTACATTTTGTGAAAACACAAGTAGGATAAGGGAGACATGTTTGCTCAATTACGACCAACCACATAAGTGATATTCAAGTTACATAGCATGTCGGATATCACTTAGATATCTTTGTTAACTATATCCCTAGCGACAAGCCTAGCCACATTGGGAGGTCATTTGACGGTCCACTAGTCCAAGTCCCAAGACCAGTGGACCATGCTACTAAAATAGGAATGCGAGTCATGTCTAGCCCGACATGAAGCACTGTTCGCACCAACCCAACACAATATGAGTCATGCCACAGGCCGACATGGTAGAGGAACATGCATGATGTCGGACCATGTCATTCCGCAGACCATGTCATTCCGCAGACCATGCCCAAGTTGCTTGATCTAGTTGATACCTCTAGGCAAATGACATTGTGATATGTCAAATAAGAATGAGCAATCTCTATGCATATATATCAAATATTATTTCTTCCCATCATATAATGATAATAAAAATTTAAATTATATTCAATTGACAAAATAATATATATCTACCATGTACTTATAAGATGAAACTTGATGTACTAACCCCTTTAATATCTAGTAAAGTATCGAAATCTATTTTTTTATGGTTGTGATTGTTATGTCATAGGAGATCAAAATTATAACTAGATATTATAAAAATAATGTCTGCTTAAAAGAGTGGAAATTTAATAATGAATATTCAAGAATAAGTAAAAGAGTTGCTAGTTAATAATGACTCTTGCAACATCAATGATATAAAACTACCACTATAACTACGAGTTTTAGAATTAAATGTGACAATTTAAATTAATTAGACAAACTGATTATGAATATTAGAGAACTAGAATAAATATTAATGACATTGATTACCATAGTTCAATGTCAGAGTTGTGTTATGTTTTTATAATTTTGTAATTTATTATTATTTGTAATATTATGATTAAATCAAAAACATAAAATGAATGTATCATTTTTTATTAACTATAAATTTTATTTATTTTCATTTACAATTAGCATAGTACAATTTATTTTTAATATTTATATTTTTAAAAAATTAACATTTTATTTTAGAGATAAACTTGTCTAACAAAGTTAGTGCTCACGACCCCATGTTTGATGCACTATAACCACTGGCTATAAATTTTTAATTATAGCCAACAACACTACCATTGTCATTGCCTTGCCACAATGCCCATTGGACTAGAATGTTTGGATGTTGTGTTGGTTGGCTTGGAAAATCCAAAGCCATACTCAAATTCAGTGGCACTTGTAGTGGCCACTAGCCACTGCCCTACCCATTGGCAACTAAACTGACTAGCTAGTGCCACTGTTAGTCTGCTCTAGCATGACTCAAAATGCCTGACTAAGGAAGAAGGCAGGTTTTGGTGTCATGTCAAGCCAACCACCCATGATGTCGTATTGGCATAGCATGGCCCGGGACCAATCCATGTCATGTCTAGCACGACACAGTGGCCACTAAGCCACCAAAATTCAAGTCATTCAGGCACTACACAAGCAAATTGACATCTATAATTAATCATTTGATCTATACAAATAATCAAACAATAAAAAATTAGAATAGAATATCAGTATATTACATACTTCATTTTTATCTCAACAACAATATCACTAAAATCTAAATATTCTCTTTATGTATTAAATATACTATTAATATTTTATGTACAGTAAGTACAATATATATAATAAAGTATACACAAATAAATATATAATAGTCATATCATATAAAAATCTTATGAAATTTATAAAACTTACATCTCTGAGTTTTATTCTTAAATAATTAATTTATCAATTTTATTATTAATTTAATCGAATATCACATATTGATAACCAAAATATGAATCTCACGTATGATATGTATAATTCCAATATTATTTCATATTCACTTTAAAAAAATTTCACTTACATAGAGTCGCATTCTTGAAGTCTGCTCAAAATCTTAATATATTTTAATGAATATCATATATAATCTAATGAGATAAAATTCATTTTTATTCATACTTGTACTATTGAATTAATTATATGACATATATATCTAACATAAAAAAACTCACACAAGAGCTCGTCTATAATAATTTTCACAAATATATATATTATCACATCATTATTTAAAGTAGTATCAAATATAATACTAAAAAATTTATTTTAAATCTCGTATTCTCTAGATATCCTTGACAAATACTCATAAATAACATAGTCATCATGAGATTTGATGATCTCACAAAACCTTAATATTTTAATATAATTTTTACTTATAATCAACAAAGTGAATAGTATCATAAATAAATATATTATGAATCATGACCAGTACAAATATAAGCATTCAGCCATTACAAAAATTATTCGACTTTGTATCCTAAAATTATTATTTACTAATTATTTTTTCTAATTTATATTTTTTATTATATTATTTCTATTGATCTACTTATAGAACGTAAGATGAGTGGGCTAGATGTACATTTGTATAAAATAAAATAGTCTAGTATCATCAAAAAATTTAATCAAAAAATTCAAGCTAATAATAAATTTATCATGTCTTCCTTTACAAATTCATGATAATAAATAAAAAAAATTGATAAACTTAAAGTTCATCTAACTTTAAAGAACTATCTGATAATTTGAATTTGTTGGTGATCTAATACTAGAGGTGTCAACCGGGCCGGGCCGGCTCGGCCCGGCACGAGGCACGGCAAGGTTCAGCCATGCCCGGGCCCGTGTCGTGCCTGGGTTAGGCATGAGCCGTACCGTGCCATGCCTGGCCCGTGTCGTGCCGTGCCTGACCCGGCATGGTTCGGCCCGCAGCACGACACACCGGCACGGGTTTGACCCGTGCCGGGTGTCCCGTGAGCCTGACCCCGCGATAGCCCCTCCCGCAAAAAAGACCCTGGGTCGGGTCTGATTCGACCCTACCCGCGGTCCCCCCCCCCCAAACCCGAACCGTACAGACATGCAAGCCCGAGCAGGCCAGGCAAAGCACGGCATGGCCCGCCGTGCCTACGGGCCGTGCCGGGCCCAGCTATTTTAAACTGTGCCGGGCCCAGCACGACACGGTACAGTAACTGTGCCTGGCCCGGCAGGGCGGCACACTCGTGCCCAAAAAATTCGGGCCGGGCCATCCCGGCCCGGCCCGTTGGACACCTCTATCTAATACATTATATTTTTTTAAACATTGTTAAACATGTCTCCTAAGATTTTTAATACCACAAATATTACATTTATATATATTTTTTTAATATATTGTATCGAATCTTCTTTGAAACTCTTAATTTTATTTATAAATATTTTAAAATGTGTACACATTACTAATATTTGTATATTCTTAGAATTTAAGGTATATGTGTCAAGGTTGACCTGTGACCAAAAGATAATCTAGTGTCAAATATTTCGATCAGGTGTCATTATTTATATATTGGTCTAGTTTATTTTCATAATTTTTACTATTTTTAATTTTTTAAATTTTATCTTTAGAGAATTTTGAGTTAAAAAATAATATTTTTTATTTAATTCAATAAAAATTTAAATAATTACAAAAAAATAACTTCAAAAAAATTAAAAGGTGGATATTATGCACCTTGAACCAATCATCAATGTTCCTAACATGCATCAATTCTGAGATGCACAATTGCCAACCAAAAAAATACTCATCTACCAATATAACAATTAATATATTACAAAATAAATAAACATATTTTAATTAATAAAGTTGAGCTAGCTATATAATATTTTGAGAGAAAAATAGAATAATTATAATTACACTATGAAAAACTAAAAATATGAACATACTATTTTATAAATAATTTTTAAACATTAAAAATTTATGTTTTTCTATTTTTTACTTTCTTAAGGTAGAAATCTAACAGCCTTAGATTTTTGGTCAATGTTGCTAGAATAAATACAATGACTCATATACAATGGTTTAGTATTTTTATTTTTTTATTATTAATTCTAACAAGACAATGACACATCATTGTGTTGTCACTATCTTGTCAAAAAAAGCAATAATTCAGAATAGTTGTATTTTTAAAATGTGGACATGCCTACCACTCAGGTCATGCCTAGCACATGAGTGGTGCTTGGCATGGAATGAGACTCGCGTTGCATGGGACTTGCACAATGTAATACATGTCCAAGCATGGCTCTAGATCATGTCGAGTTGCACCTAGCACAACATATTCATGGTATGCCTCAAGTCGAGCTCGAGCCACCATAACCCAATTAACAGTTTTACATGCTTATTCTTGATTGTCATGATAGTTTATTTTTTAATAGTTATATTTTCAAATAATTCAATGTTGATTTATCTTTATATCCATTGATATTTATTTAAATGATAAGTAGATTATGAGGAAGACTTAATTTGAGATTGAATAGTCTAGATTATATATTTTCTCTTAAATAATAAAATCTTCCTATATGAGTATTCTAAACCTGTTACTTGTATATTCTTAATCTGATCATTTATTATTATTCAAATTGAAAATATATTATTCTAGCCTTAAAATTATTTTAATCATAGAGCATTAAGGATGTGAGTTAGGAAATTTTACCAAGATTTTTTATCCTACACGCTAGTGTAGTTTGAGTAGATTTAACTATAATCTACTCAACCATATATAGATATTTATAAATTTGATTATTTTTTTTAATGTATACTTGAAATATACATGATAATGAATGAGAATATATATCAAATTAATTTTAAAAAATTTAAATATCTTTTTTATGATAGATCATTATTTTTTTTTTTTCACAAAATAATAAAAATTTAATTTGATAAACATTTTTAAAAATTAAGAAGTGATAATAAATGAGAATATATATCAAACTGATTTAGAACATATTATATAAATTATGAGATTACACATCAAATTTTCAATACTAATACATATTAATAGAATATGATTGTTGAAAGGAAGAAAAGACATTCAATTTAAATAGTTCAATATGTTTAGATACAAATAATATTCTAAAATATGTTTGGAGGTATTATTTTAACTACAATCTAATTAATCAATCAAATATCATCTTCTATCATTTTTAAGTGTATACCCTTTTAGATTATGTCTTATAAAAAGATTTTTTAATTAGTCTCCCATAATTTTTAGATATACTTATTATTTTCTTAATCACACTCTAGGATGGAATAAGTTGACAAATAGGATTGTAAAATGTTCATTCCTTGAATACTTTAGTACTCAAATAAGATATAAGTATTTTGTCACAAAAACTAATAAAATTATTATAAGTATGAATATTACCTTTTTTGATAATGATTTATTTTATAACAAATACAGAAAGTGAGCAAATTCAAATATTGTATCTGAATCCATTACTTTTCCTCTTTTACTTATAGCCATACCTAGATTCTCAATTAGTAGAGAGAGTCACACATTAATTATATTAAACATGTTGACACTAATTATGATGTTATTTTTATGAAATTACCTAAAGATAATGATGTTTCCTGAAGATAGAGATTTCATTCAAACCTAGATGATAAAATAGTTCATGATTTTTTACTAGCACAAACTCATATTAAATTGACAACTAGAATATTTGACCACCTAAAACATAGAGTAAATACCAAGAGAAAGAAAAAAATATGTCCAACCTTCTTAATACTCTTTGAAATAGACAAATAAGTTTTACATAGTATTCAATTTTATAAGTTTTATCATACTCTTTGTTTTTTTTATTACTAATATCTATTATTAGTTATAAGTGATTATTCACTATAATTACATGTCTAAATTAGAAGATATAGTAATTTAAGATGAGACCTAAACATAAAAATATACTCAAATATTTAATTTAAACTATTAAAATATTTACTCTCTGATGATCAAAATGATTTCAATGTGTACTCACATATCTCTTTTATCATCTCATAATTGAATGATACACATTCTAAATATGATGAATGTATTTCTTCACAGTGACATCAATGAAATGATGTATAAGAAACAGTCACATAAATTTCGAGTAATACAGCCAAATATAATTTATAAATTATGAAACATATGGTACAGCCTAAAATAATCAACGTAAATCTAGTTTTCAAAATTTTTATTGGCAATTATCTTATTTTGATTACATGTGTGTTACCAATTTTTTTGTTCTTTCAAAGGAGATCTGACAACAAAATAATTTTGCTAATTATTTATATTGAATATATTCAAATTACGAAAGATAATAAACTATAAATCATTCAACTCATAAAATATATTTAGATACAATTTCATACAAAGAATTTTGAAAGATTTAAATATTTTCTTATCTTTGAATTGACTAATTCTACAAAATGTATTATCTAGCCAAAGAGAAGATATGCAATCATTTTGGCTAAGTCATGCCTGGTAGTACAATCGTGTCAAGTCAGTCAGGCCTGGACAAGCTAGCCTAATTTATTCCAAGCTAGTCTATGTTCAATCCAAGCTAGCATAGGTCAAGTCCAGGCTAGCCTTGAACATGTTGCAGGCTAGCCTAGCCAAAACAAGCCCAAAATGACCATCATGTAAAGTCACGCCATTCCCCACCTCTTGTGAAAAAAAAGTTTGGCCAGGCATTGCCCGAGCTGGGCCGCAGATCAGATAGAGGTGTCAAATGAGCTGGGTTCCAGGCCGGGCTCTAAGCTCGCCACGACACGATCTAGGACCATGCCCAGGCCCGTGACGGGTGGACCCTCGACACAATTCGTGTTGTGTCGTGCCAAGGGACTTCGGCCCATGTGCCATGCCAGGCTGGACCCGGATGCCTGACACATGGGCACAACACGGGCGACAACACGAAAAATGACACAACGATGCCCGACGGGGGATGGCACAATGGTGCCCGACGGGGAACGACACAACGGCGCCCGATGGAAAACTACACAGCGACACCCAACGGGGGACGTCGCTACGACGCCAGACAAAAGATGACACGGCAGCGCCAGACAAAGGACGACAAGGCAACGCCTGAAAAAAGATGACACGGAGACTGCCCGACAAAGGACAACATGGAGACGCCCGACAAAGGACGACATGGCGACGCCCAACAAAGAACGACATGGAGATGCCCGACAAAGGACGACACGGAGATGCCCGACAAAGGACGACACGACGATGCCCGACAAAGGACGACACGACGACGCCCGACAAAGGACGACACGACGACGCCCGACAAAGGACGACACGGCGACGCCCGACAGGCAACTGCTCGGCACGCCTAATAGGCAATGGATTGGCATGCCCGATGGGCGACAACTGCATAGGCGCGCCATCCATATTTGGCTATTTCATGTTCTAAGTTAAGAATTATCTTAACCTAGAACAAGCCCAAACCAGACCAAACTAGAGCTTATTTCAAGTTGCTGGTCGTGTCAAGTCTGTCATCCAGTTAACAGTGTCGTGCCAAACACAACATAATTATCATAACGTGTCGTGCCTGGCACAGCACGCAAGCACACATGGGCTTAAAAAATGGGTCATGCCAGCACAGCACGGCCTGTTTGACACTTGTAGGACCAAACCATGACCATCCCAAATATGATTATGAACCATGTCATGCTCGGGTCGCCCGACCGAGTTGACACCTCTAATTCTTGCAGAGATCAATCTTTTGTGTTGTGCTCTAACAAATATCTCTATTGCAATATAACATACACGACCAAATTAGATACAACATACACTACCAAATTAGTTACAATATACATGATCAATATAGTTAGTCATTTCCTAAATTCTCCTCTATAAATTTAATTTGATAAAATTCTTTACATACTAAGATATATAAAAAAATCTCTATGAAATAAAATCTCATGTAGCAATTATGGACACTTATAATTAACTAAAGATATCAAACAAGTATTATCGTGTCGCCACAACCCATTTCAATGAGGCACAACATGATAACCATAATAGCGGCCCGGCACAGCATGGTTGGCCCACAAAATTTTGGGCCATTCCGGGTCTTGCCAAGCCTGGTGTGGGCTATGCAGGTTCATGCTAATTCATGCAAACCAAATCATTTTTTTTGCAGGTTTTTGGCCTTTTGAGCTAAAATTTTAATTTTCAATAAAATATTACATTTTTAAAACATTTAATTTGTTAATTGATTATTAAAAAATAAAAATATTAAAATTAAAAAAATATAAAATAAAAAAAAATAATATTATGGCAATGACATTCTGCTTCTGCAATCCGTATTGGCATATCGCAATCGTGACTTGACATCATGTATAGTTCAGATTAAATAAAAAGTCGTTTCATTTTATTACGAATGCATAAATCATAATGAAATAAAAAATGACATAAAAATAATAATAAATGTAATCCAATACATCAATCATAAATCATAATGAAATAAAAAAATAACAAAAATAAATAAGCATCTGCATAGTATATCAATTTTATTATCACATGAATTAAGAATCAACAATCGATGTCTATAATATGGTAGTATAAATATAGATGCAAATCACCATTATCATAAATACATTTGATATGTCACTAATATCATCAATATCCTCGATCGCTATATCCAATAAATTATTATCAATTATTAACTCTTGTGTCTTATCTTACATGCCCAACATCAAATCTTCTCAATTTTTCATGCAAGAATGTGAGCCTGCACGAATAGAAATATCATAATTCAACACACAAGAGTAGATTAAATAAAAAAAACACTAAAATTTAAATTAAAGAAAAAACTATAAAGGTCAAAGTGTAATCCAATTCAATCCAATATTGAATACAATACATGTTGTATATATCATATATCTTAAATTTGTCATTAATAGAAATATCACAATACAACACACATAAGTACATAAATAAATATAAAAAATAAAACAACAAACATAAACAATCAATAACATTATACTATAATACACTATATGTATAACGTAAATGATGAATCAAGAATCATCAATGAATAATTATCAATCAGTTTTGGAGGTATAATACTACGGACAAAAATGTATATCATCGTCGTCTTTATGAATAGGTCTGTATTATTATTAGTGCCCTTAATATTCTCAATCTTGCTTCTCATGAATCATCATCCGACATAATCTTTTGTATCTTCTCATTTATGCCTAACCATGAATTAGAGGTGTCAAACGGATAGGCCGGGCAAGCCGGACCCATTTTTTTCAGGCACAACCGGACTGGTGTGCCTTACCTAGCACAACATGATTTTTTGGACGGCATACCCAGCACGACCCATGGCCCAAAATCCACCCAAGTTCAGGCTAGTTTGGGTCGGGTCTAGAATAGCTATTCGAATCGAGTCTAATATTTTATTAAAAAATTTAGGATTTCAGGCAGAGCACTACCATGCCGCCCTCACCCGTCGGGCATGTCGTTACGTCGCCTGTCGGGCGTTACATTGTCTTCTTCCTCGTCGAGCGTTGCATTGTCCTCTTCCCCATCGAGCGTTGCATTTTTCTCTTCCCCGTCGAACGTCATTCGGTGCAAGTTCTCGTGTCATGCTCATGTGCCAAGCATCCATGTCATGCCTGGCAAGGCACACGAACCAAAAACCCTCAGCACGGCACGACACAGTTCATGCCAAGGATCTACCCGACATGGGCTCGAGCACAACACTATAGGGTGTCATGCCGGGCCAAGCACTATGGCATGCCATGTCGGGCCAAGCACGACTGAACCGTGTCGAGCTTCGGGTCAGGCCTAGGCAGCCCGGCCCATTTGACACCTATATCACAAATCCTTTCAGCCCTTCATACATGCAAATACATTTATAATATTTGATCATAATTTCAATCTTCTATCTAAAATAGCATTGACTATCATAGAAAAAAATAAATTTTGATATTATACTAAATACTAAAATGACTAATAGATTAAGTATCATCATAAGAATTTATGATATAGATGAATTCATATGATTTTCACCAAAGCAAGATATCCAAGTTGTTATAATTATCATATAATAAGATGAAGTAATAATTAATATCTAAATATTGAGTCAACTCTCTCTTATTCAACGAACCATTTTGTCATTTATCTATGACTAACAAATGAATAAATCATCATCTTTAAAAAAATGTTCATGTTCGTATTTAAAGCATGGCTATAACTAATATAAATATCATAATATGAAAATAATTCAATTAATTTTTAATAAATAAACTCTTTAAGTTGGTGTACCTTGTTCATACACGTAAATACGTACATCAAAATATTTTTTACCTCTTTCACCTTAACCCTGTGATCCATACAGATAGTCAAATAAATACAGAATTAAAATAAAAAACTCATATTTCAAATATTTGATCTCTATCTCAATAGTCATGACACTAAATACAAGATGGTATCTATATTTATTAAACATACTATTAATATTATATATGTACCTAAGTATAATGAAATGATAAAAATTTACACAAACAAATACATATTCGCCGTGTCATTTAAAATATTCAAGAATTTCATAAATAAAATTATTGTATCAATAATAATAAGCTCGTTATTTATATTATTAACATAGTCAGATATCACATATTAATAGTCAACTTATGACTCTAAAATTAGGCATGTATAATTAATTTCGATGGTATCTCATATTTATTTGGAATTTCTTCTTTTTAAGCCTCAAAGATAAACATAAGCTATTGAACTTATGCTGTCTACTGGGCATCCTAAGGTATTTTAGTGAATTTTTTATTTTTTTCTAGTGTGGGAGAAATAATTTTCATTCTTTCCTATACTATCAAGTTTACACATAATACATGCACCTAACATAAAATAACTTAACAGCCGATCTCTAATAGTCTAAAAAAACATAGTAATAACTATTATATTATTAAAAATATTAGTAAAGTTATACTAAAAATTTTATTTTGAATATTATATTCCCTAAAAATTCATATTATACACTCACGTATGGTAGAACAATCATGAAGATGGAGAATCTCAAAAAATTCTAATATCTTTTAATTAAGAATCTAAGTATTGGGCAGTGAGACATGTAAATAATATATCATCACTATTAATTCATATATCGAGTGTCACAAATACCACTTCACTAAATTTCCTAAATTCATTAATTAATAATTATTTTTCTTATTCATAAAATTTTATTATATCATTCCAACATCTAAACCTAAGATCATACAATAAACATGCTAAAAGTAAGTCTACATAATACTGACTACCCTATAATCCTCTAAAAATCTAATCAAGATATTCAAAATGATAATCAGTTTGATCATATTTTTTCTCTCAACATCATTGCAGTATATGAAGGTGATCAAAAAAATTCAACTAAATTTAGCATGAAATACTCAACCGCTAAGTTGAGTTTATCTTAGATCTAATATACCATATTTTTTAGTGTATTGATCAAAATATCTCTTTTATAATATTGGATCGATTCTTACACGTATTCTTACATGTATATATTTTTTTTAGTGGTACTAAGTCTCACACATATTCTTACACGTATTCAAAATATCTCTTTTATAAAAAAATACCGTTAAGTTGAGTTTGATCATATTTTTTAGTGGTACTCAGTCTCACGCGTATTCTTACATATATATTTTTTTTATAATATATATATTGGATCGATTCTTCATCAGTACCCCTTTAATTTTTTGTTTTAATTATTTTAAAATATGTTCAAACTACTAATATTCACCTAATATTTTATTTTTTAGGTGACATATAGGTTGGAGTCGAAGCTGTTAAAGAAAACATAATCTTTACCTCAGATCTTTCAATAGGATTATCATTATTATCCTTCTTCTTTTAGTAGGATTAAATTCACTGTGATATTTTTTTTATTTTGGTTACATTATTTAAATAAAATATAAAAGTGATAAAATTAATTTTTCTAAAGTAGTACAGTACCCACAAATTGACATAGGCACGTGGTCAATGACTATGGATCACATGCCACAGGCTGGCCACTATCGTAAACCTGAATAAATTATTTAGTTTCTACCTTGGGCCACCATTGGCAGACCATGCCACGAGCTGGCCATGAATCACCTAACCCATTTGCCACTTATATGAATGTGGTCCATGAATATTGATCATTATGAATTTTCTTTCATATAAAGTGAAAATCAATCTCAATATATTTTATATATTTAATGAATATTAAATTGACAATGATGTACCAAATTATCTAGTTGTCACAATAATATATAATTTGTTTTTGAATTGATAAGCAAAACTCCAAAAAATAACTAATCCACTAGAACATACCAAAATTTGATATAATAACTAAGTACTCAATACATAAATTAGATCTAGAAATAATAATTTGACTTTTACTTTTTAAGAAGAATATTATTTTCAAGAAAAATATAAAATCTTATAATATATTTATTCTATGTAATCACTACAGCCCAACCAGAATTTGAATATACAAATATCTTATTATGCCCATGATCTATAAATAAAATCTTATGTCTTAAAGTTTTATTGACATATTAAAGAATACAAAGAACAATATTATGAGTATGTTTGAGAAAATTTAGGAATCGAATAATTATATTTGTAGAATATATAATATCTAGCTTAGTCACAGTCAAATAATTCATTTTTCTTATGATCCTACTATATTTAGTAAAACCAATTGAAGAATCAATATTTATAGACAAATTTATACTCGAATCAAGTGATAAGTTAACAAATTTCCTATCAAAATATTAGATTGAGATCAAACAAAATATTCACATAGTATATCCAATAAAAAAAATGTCATGCCTCATGAGCATTTGACCTTAATTCATATGAATTATCAAAGATGTTTCAAGTCATTCATATGAAACTCAATATGCAAAAATAATTTTAATTGAGATATACTCAACAAATTATTTCTTATAATCAAAATATATCATGAACATACACAACAAGCAATATATATTAACCTCAAGATTCATATCAAAAAAAATAAGAATAATATAACATGTATACCCACAGACTAAGAGATAAGTCAAGAAAAAAACTTGTTAAATCACAACTTAAGAAATTATTTTAGGTCATAAAGAACCTTTCATAATTTACACACCTTGCTTATGCTCCCAAGATTAATAAAACTTAGAGAACTACTGATATATAGTCTATATGAGGGATACAATAATATAAAGAAACAATCTAATAGCAATCATTTTGATCACATGCACAACCTTATTTTAATAATCATGTTCATAATCATATATAAATTTTTTGGCTATCAACATAGATTTTAACTTATTTTAATATATCTAATATAATTTATCATCATTTAGAATGTTAGTATCTCAAAAAGAGTAATAGAGATGCTTCAACTATCAAGAGAGAATAACAATCCAGAATATATAATACCAAAAAAAATAAGATAATATTCATAATAATAGTATTGTGTAGAATACATTCTTAATTTTTCTATAGTGCAATCAAAATATTAAAAATACTTCTTCGAACCATGTCCCAACAAGACATGAGATATATCTGAGGAAGACTATTATTAGAATTGAATCGTGCATCATTTGAAATCTTGGATGAAAACTACTAAGAAAAAATAATTACAACCTAAAGAATAAACATCGCAAGATGTTGATGTCATGACTATAACAACATTCGACTTAACTTGCAAAAACCACAATCTTATTTTTTAGGTCGCAGCATAAGTTATTGTCGTGACATAAAACATGTTATAATGACTATAAATAGTCTCGTAACATGATGATATACTGTTGCAACTTTATTTGTTAGTGATATACTGGATAGTTATCTTCGTTGTTGATGCAACACATAATTTGTTGTTGCAACTACAATTACTAACATTCACATTTAGTATTTAAATGATTAATAAATATGGTATTGTAATTTATGTGAATAGATCAACAAGAACAGAATAGTATTTTAATTTTGGGCAATTTCCTCTATGTACTCTACCCCACGTCCCCTTTTTGTGTGAATTCCCCTATTTGTGATTTTCTCTCTCTTACAGCTTGTGTATAACCTCAATGTCAATTTCATCATGGAATTGCCCTAATCATTGACGTTCCCTATTACCTGATGGCAAGCTGAGAAATATATAACAAACCAACAACAAAATCCTGTGAAAAATATGGTTGCCCTTCACATTGGAATCAGACCTTTCTTGTTTTGATTTCTAGCTTATAGTTGCCCTAGGAGCAAAGTTTTGATTCTTGTCATTTGAAATCAATGTAAAGATTATCTCAAAGATTTGTTTTCAAGATATATAAGAAAAAATTTTGAAATTGTTGGATCAATAAGATTTGATGTGTGTGTGTGTGTGTGCGCGCGTGTGTAGGCAAGGATTTCAAATTTTGAAAGCTGGAAATGAAAGACTTGCTGATAAAGAAAAATTTATAATTTACAATCAAGAATCTAAAACCATCTATCAGTGCTAAAGAAGTAGAATCGAAGTCACCTATTATTAGTGAAAGACACAAATTAAACACTAGAAAATCGAAGAAGAATAAGCTAGATGCTTGATTTAGCTATTTTTGAATAATTTCATGTTTGTAAATGTCACAAGAGAAAAAACAAAAAGAAAATTGTGGTTGACACTAGAAAATCTTTATCAAAACAAATCACTAGTCAATAAGATATTCTTGAGAAAAAATCTATTTAATCTACAAATGAATAAAGTAGTATCATTCTTCAATTAGCTACATGAATTCAACATATTGATCAACCAGCTTGAGTAAATTGTAAAATTAATGATGCTAATAAGGCGGTGATAATGCTTTGTCACTGTCAAATTCATGAGAAATTGTAATTGACGACATTAGTAGCAATTCAATGAAGTTAACATACGAGAATATGATTACAACTCTTTGTTTGAAGATATGAGAATAACCTCAGGTGATATCTTATTTGTGAGAGGCAGAACTAATAACAACAATTCTCTTCGATCAATAAGCAAATCACAATTTAGATAAAGATCAAAGTACTTGGATAAATCACAAGTCAAGTGTTGTAAATGATAGAAGTGGCTCGATGAATAAGGTAGAATCTATAAGAAACATTCAATTTGCAGTTGTTGGCTGCATGTATCACTCGAACTTATAAGGACACGACTCATTGATTCTGAATTCACAAATCACATGACTCCAGATCAAGAGTAATTTAGTGAGAATGAAAACTATGATGATGAAAGAATATATATATATATATATACACACACACACACATAATGGCTATTATAAATATTATAGGCCATGAAAAATGCAACGACTCTATTCTAAATATTATAGGCCATGAAAAAATGAAGATTTAATGCATGATAAAAAAGATGAAGAAGCTCTCAGATATAATACATGGTCCAAGCCTCAGCAAAAATCTTATCCCAAATGGCATGACAACTACATGTTTAAGCTTTACTTGTGATTAAAAGTCATGTATAAACGACTTGTGAAGCAAGGGTAATTACATGAGAAACAAGAAATGGAGCATTGTACAAGCTAATAACTACTATCAACCCTAGTTTTGATAGAGACTTTTCATTCCAAATGAGGGCACAAGAAACTATTGAGATAAAAAAATTGCACAAGCATGCGAACTATATAGAACAAGGGACAAAGACAATTGGAACAACAAGATCAAATGGCATTGTGACTCTAAAAAGTTAAGTCATTACTTTATTTTCTTAAGGACCTATAACAAGTAAAAAGGAAGTTGTAATAAAAAATTCAGTAATGTTGTGGCATCGGAGACTTGGACACATCAGTAACAAAAGTCTTATGATTGCAAACTCAAACAACATGCCAAAAAGATTTCCAGATAACTTGCAAAAATTTGGATTTTGTGAAGAGTGTGAAAAACAAATAAGAGTGAAGTACAAGTTGACGGCCACCAGAACAATAACAATGTTGGACTTGTAACACAATAATTTATTTAGAGAAACACCAAAGATATTACTTGAGAATTTAAATAGTGCATGTTGTTTGTTGGTAATTAGATTGTGAGGCAAGGTGGGTAGATTACCCGACAAACATCAAATGTACTGAAAATATTCAAGGAGTTTTAAGGGCTGATAAAAAATTTTTTCTACCATAGATAAAGATTTTTGCTCATGAATAATAAGACAATATTTTCCAGTGAATTGATTATGTGTCAAGCAAAGGATTACGAGGCAAAATTTTATTAGAATGTCAACTAAACAAAACAATGTAACTGAAAATCTAAATATAACATTAATTGGGAAGACAAATTGCACTAGCTTAGAGCCAAAATTTTAGGCATAAACTATTGTCACAATATGCTACCTAAAGAACTACACTCTCACATATATAGTAGAGGGGCAACTCCATTAATTGTTGTATGGGATAAAGCCAAGTATTTCTCACCTCCAAGTCTTTGGATATGATGGATATGAACATGTGCAAAAAAAAAGAGAAAAAAAATTAACTTCAAATCCAAGAAATATGTATTCATTAGTTATAAGAATGACATCAAAAACTACAAATTGTGAAACCCAAAAACCAAAACAATCATTTATTCCAAAGGTATCATGTTCAAGGAATCAACGGAGTATATATGACATGACTCTCCTCAAAGTCATGATATAAAATCAAGTTGTCATTACTCAACTCAATGTTATTCTCAAAAGTGTGGCATGAAATAAAGTTATCAAGGCTCAAATCAATGACATAAAAAAAGTTTATAACATGTCACAGCATCAAGACTTGAAACTTAGATGTCGAACTCTCCTCGAACCCACAAAAAGAAGAGATGAGACAGCGGCATAAAATTATGGCCTTGTAATTCAAACAACACCACGACAACAAACTATAAAGTTATGACTCAAAATCATGCAAATGTGGAGAGTGACAATTCAATTTTATTAGTACATGATGAATTTAATGATAAAGATGTGCAATATACATCAACACTAAGGTTGAACAAAGGTCATAAACTCATCGATAGGGTATGTAGACAATGCGTGTCATATACTTCTTATCACAAGAGACAATCAAAACATTGTGCAGAACGAGCAATGAGAAAAAATCATGAAAGAAGAAATGCAATCTACAAAAATTGTCCAAAAAATTTGATGGTTACATCCTTCAATTGGATCTTAGTAGAAGAGAGATGAATGACTATGTATATACAAAAAAGTTGGGCACTAATTTTGTGTTCTTTACTCTATATATGAATGATATGCTATTGATTGAAAATAATATGCAAATTATTTATATTATAAAAGAACAACTTACAAGGAAGTTTGACATGACATGTCTAGCAGAAACTAGGAATATTTTGGGAATGTAAAAACAGAAGTAACAAGCTATTATATCTCAGGCAACAGAAGTACATTAAAAGGGTATTTCAAAAATTCAAAATGTCTAACTACAAACTAGTTAGTACACTTATGGAAGTTGCATTAAATCAATCTGAAATTCACTTATCATTTACAAGAACGATAGAGAAAACATAGATCTTGTTTCATATGCTAGTGTAGCAGACAATCTAGTATATATTATAGTATGTACAAGACCCAATATTTCAGATGCAGTGAGCATTCTCAACAAGTTTATATCAAACATAATGAGCAATAAAATCGAATGAAAATAATACTCATATATCTTATGATATTATTTTATAGTTTGGAAAAAATAACAATGGAGATAAACTTTAAAATTAATGATACCATCGATATAGAATGGGACATAAATGTGAATACCAAAAGATTAACAAGTAAATTTGTATTCAACTTGTATGAAAAAACATTAAGCTAACTGAATAAATAATAACTTGTTATAGCTCTGATATCAACTAACATAGAATACTATACTTTTACTCAAACATGCAAGAAAACTATTTGAACTGAGCGATTATGTGCAAAGCTTTATCTTGAGCAGAAGAACATGAAGCTCAATTGTCATAGTCAAACTATTATTCACTTAATAAAAAATCCAACATATCATGCATGAATAAAGCATTTTGATATCCAATTTTATTTTATTAAATAACAAGTTGAGAAGAAATTCATTCGATTGGAGAAAATCAATACAAATGTGAATTGTACAAACTATTTCATGAATGTAGCTGACATTGTTCTTTTAGATTGCGAATACAATAGTATTTTAGTTAACTTGTAGAAGTCACAATCTTACTCTAAGTCATGATAAAAGTTGTCAAGACATAAAACATGTTGGCATTACTAGAATGATCTTTCTACAAGAAAAGATGTCAAGCCACTATTTGTTAGCAAACTACTTGATAATTATTTTCGTCATTATCAAGACATGAAATAAGTAGTCACAACTATATTTACTCATGTTCAATATTTAAGTAATTAGTAAATATACTATTGTAATATAAGATATGTGAATATAACAAAAAGAAAAGAATAATGTTTTTTGTTTGAGCAATTTCTTTTGTGTACTCTTTCCCACTTCATCTCTCCTATATGATTTCCTCTATGTGTATTATTTTATCTCATGTAGCTCATATGTAATCATGACATCAATTACATCATGGACTTATTCTAACTATTGATATTCCCTATAGCTCAATGGTTAGTCAAGGAATACTTTAAGAACCACTGACAAAATCCTATATACAATACATTTTCCTTTCACATTGGCAATGAACTTTTCTTGTTCTAATTTCTAACATTTGGCATCTAACAAAGATTTTGATCCTAACACCTGGCATCATAGCTTATAAGCCATGCTTATTTTTGACACTTGGCTTCAACCTTAAAAGCAAAGTAAGGATTCCAAATAGTTATGAACATATCCATCTAATATATACATTGAGGTAGAGATCATCAAGTCTCAATCATCTTCTCTCCTCCATGAGAATACTCACATTGTTTAGCATAACAGTTACACTAATTTTGTATATAGTAAAAATATCTTAATCATTTCAATTAGATATTAATTCTTATTTTTAGTTATATCATTCTATGCAATAGTGCTAATATCAAATGTCTAATGAAAATTCATTTGTTTTTCAAAAAAATAAAAAAAACTAATGAGCTATATTTTAAAATATTATAACTACATGGCATTTTCATATCATAACTAAAATAAGTTCTTATTTTTTCATAAAATATTAGGAAGATATATAAAATTTAAGATATCTTCATAAATACTATTAATCATATATATCAAGTATATTCAATAATAAAAATAATAAAATATCTCATAATATCATAGAAGTATCAACTAGGCAGGACCATTCAGAGGCACAGTACAACATGACACTGCACAATCAAAAGTTTTGGTTGGATGTGCCTCATGGAGATCAATCACATGATTCATGTTGTACCAGGCTTGCGTAAAACAAGCCTCATGATGTGAGAAGCATGGCTTGCATTCCTCACACATGCCTGCTATGCTAGCACATTTATAAAAAAGGCATGTGCATTAATGCACATTTTTTATAATGATATTTATAAATAGGAAGCATGAATGCATGCACCCCATTTCAAATTGCAGGTCATTGTTTGATGCTTGAGAAACTAGCAATTACATGCATGAACCTAATTATATCATGAATTTGTTTAATGATATTGAGATTACTATCCCAGATGACTCAAATAATTATGTATACAAACTTGATCGACTAAAAAAAATTAGTATAACATTAAAAAAATGTAAATAAGAAAATAATTAAGAAAGATGATGTATAATATTACAATGCTGCCACTTTTTCCAAATATTAAACAAAATATTAAAGTCAATATAAAATTTTATCAAATCAATTATATTCAAGTAGCACCGAGAAACAAATTCATGAATGATTTTGTAATTGCCATGGAATCCATTAGGATTTCTATGACATTAAGAATGAGAGAAAGAATGTAAAAAAAATAGAAAAAAATAAAAATATCTTTTCATACACCAAGCAAAATCATAAATAAAAACTTTTATATAAATATAGAGAGAGAAAAAAAAATTTAGGGGAAGCCCTGTCTCAAGTGCTCCTAATCAATGTAACAAAAAAATAAACCTATAAATTATTCTAGTCTATTTTTAAGATAGTGCATACAAGTCACAAATATTTAACTTGAAAAGGATAAAAAATATTTATTATCCTTCGTACATCTTCATGAAGATATCGATAATTTATTTATTATCAAATACATAGATAATAACTTTCAAACCATTATAAACATTTTTCAATATAAAAATATAATAAATCTATAAGGATATGTACTAAGAAAAAATAGAAGAATATATTTGATTAATATGTTAGATTATGGTCAAAACATTTTCCCCAAAAATAATTTAGAGGTTTTTTAATTAAAATTATCTAAGTCGATTTAATCATATATTTATTTTTCTTTTTATCAATCTCATTCTATTGATATGTGTGACCGTAAAAAACCAAGTGTATAATCCTGTAATTTATATAATATGTTTTAAATCAATCTAATATGTTTTTTAATATATTATCATTTCTTATTTTAAAAAAATATTGAATTAAATTTTTATCATTTTATGAAAAATCTAAAAATAAAAATAATCTATTACGAAAAAGATGTATACGTATATATCATAAGCAATCATCAATAAGAATTATCATATACATAAATTCATCTCTAGTCATATCTATCTAAGATCATCATATATTAAAGTATATCAAATCAAATAAGTCTTTACTTAAACTAGATGAACATGTATAATAAATAGATCTTGAAAGCTTACCAATCTAACATGTTTTATATTAAATGATTTAAATATTTTTAACACTAAAATAAAATATTCTTAACTTGGACAGTAATTAATAACCTATTTAAGAATAAACAATTATGTTTAAAAAACTCACAATCTCACACATCTTGAGAAAGATATTATTGTTAGAAAGATAAAATACAATCCAAATTGTTCAATTGAAATAAAATCTATTTCATAGTTGATCAATCATACAAATAAATAACAATAAAAATATAATTATAATTAAGTTATCTGAAATGACAAATTATAAATAATAAATTAGCAAAATAATCAAAAATAAGTATAATATTAAAAAATAATAAAAATTCAAATTAAATAATACTATATCTAATAGTTTTGAATTATTTATCAATAACGACACTAATAATCTTAAAATAAAAAATATATAGATAACAAATATTATAATCAATATTATAGATATTTTCTCATATATTAATAATCTATGAATTTAAAATAAGAATATAAGTAAAACAATAAATTACACCTAAAAGAATATAAATGATTGTTAATGCCTAAAAAAAAATTTTGTATAATTCTCTTTAATAAGTATCATAATGAATGAATTATGTAATAATTCATAGATGAGTCTGATAATCAATTTATCTCTTTCACTACTACAAAATGTTGTCTCCTCTCTTAAAATAATATCTAATAATTCTTTCTAATGTATTATATCCTCATACAATAAGTACACTAAATTAAGACTCTCCTTCATTTATCTCTATTATGATAATTCATATTATGTCATAAAATTATTATTCTTCTAAAATTAAATCAATTGCATGCAACTTAATTTTTTTTATTTCTATTTTTTTCAAATCTTTTTTTAACTAAATATATTCAAAATACCAAATAAAATTTAATTAGTGTTTCTACCTCACACCTATGCACACACCACAATGTGCACCATTGCATGCAGTATTGCGCACCATAATGAAAACCTTATTGAGCCAATTATGGGCAACCACATACACTATTGTGCGCCACTGAGCACACCTCCTTCCACCTATTGTATGTCTGAATATTTTAATCACACACAATAGGTGTGCCACTATATTTTGTGCACATATATAGTAGACAAATAAATTAGCATGAAGAAGCACATTTTATGATTTACAAACCTTTTTTTAATATCATGTTAAACTTCATAATTATAACAAAATAATAAGAATACTAAATGAATAATAAAATATACAACTCATGTTCTTATCTAATAGACACTATAATTGAGATATCATGCATGTCGAGTGCTCATCAAAAGCATAAAAAAATAAAATAAAGACCACAATATGTATAATTACAATTTTTAATTGTACGTGTACCTTTATTCTCCAATTAACAAAATAATTTTTTTCTTATCTATCTCTTAAACTTGGTTGGCACGTGATTTCCCATAAAAGTGATGAACCTAACCCCACTTATATTACAACACACTACTAAGATAAACTATTTAATGACTCTGATTGAATGAAATGAAGATCCATGTAAAACCTTGAATAATTTTGTCCACCTTGAAGAGATGTTTATTCAATAAACATGACTTGTACATTCATCAAATAAAACAAGGACAAGGATCACCAAGGTATATGTTGAGAAGATAAACAATATATCACATCAATTAGATATGAGAGAAAAAATGAGCTTGTAAGGTTTGACATAAACACCATTAGTATGAGACCATTTGGGTATAATCCAAAAATAAATCTAAGTGCTTAGACCCAGAATGAACAATAACATATCATTATGTAGTGTTATGATTCATATTACCCAATATCTAGCATCAGAACCCAGGGCCGTACACAGCCAAAGAAGTACGTGTAGGACAATCCACAGAATGTCATGTACAGCAGTTAATTTCACCAATGGATGCGTGATATTGTTTGAGAGAGGCTCAAGAAAGATAAAAAAAATATCATGGTCATTTATTCAAGGTAGGATTATTGGGAAGAAAAACAATGTTGCACAAAGACAAGACATTGGAGAGATAATGGGCATATAAGGGTGGACATGAACTCCAATAGTACGAAAATTTTGGGTTCAATCCAGAAACAAATCCTTGAGGTACTAGGCCTTAAGTAGATAATATCATACTACTTTGAGGTGTTATGATCCATATTCCCCAATGGTATACAGCATTTTATGCTGTTGGTATCTATTGAAGTTGTGCTACTCGTATTACTTATAATTGTTCCCTCACTTATGGTATGGCAGATAATATTATTGCGGAGACATTCTGTATAAATTTCGTTAAGGTATGTCCATGAGGATTGCTTATTTTAATAATTAATAAATAATAGTACTAGGCCTTAAGTAGATAATAACATACTACTTTGAGGTGTTATGATCCATATTCCCCAATGGTATACAGCATTTTATGCTGTTGGTATCTATTGAAGTTGTGCTACTCGTATTACTTATAATTGTTCCCTCACTTATGGTATGGCAGATAATATTATTGCGGAGACATTCTGTATAAATTTCGTTAAGGTATGTCCATGAGGATTGCTTATTTTAATAATTAATAAATAATAGCTTTGAAGGACATTATTTCTGTGAAAGGATACTTTGTACAAATCTGTGAGACCTTTAGTAAACCACCAAACCTAAAACCAGGTCTTAAAAGCTTCGTTAATGTATTAAACTGAGGATCACCATCGCAGCTGAACATGTAAACATACAATCTTTACTAAGATAAGATAAGTTTGGCAGAAAACGAAACAGGCTTCGAGCTTCTTTATATCAAACATGATATCAAAAACTGGAAGAAACAATTCAGATTTCAACAGAAATAAGTTAAGAAAAATGCTACAAATAAAAAAACAAGCTAACCCTTAGCGTTATAGTATTGATTCTCAATATCGACGTCTTGCTCTTCGGGCTCCTCATCTGAGTACTCGAAACCATAATCCTCCATATCAGCATCTGCATGATGGTAATGAATAACCAATATATAAATTAAAAATTAAAATAAATTTACCCCGTGCTCGTAATTTAATAACTTATTAAGAAGAGAAGCAACGATGTCAATTTTTGTTGCATTGCACCTGAAGTCATAATTGGCAATTAGGATTCTGCAGCTGAGAGATATGAGTTATTAGTTATCCAATCCAAGTGGGACAGATTCTGAGCTACAAACTAAAAAATTATATATTTTCCAGATAGAACTTAGAGAATTTCAGACTTTGTAGTTGGGGCGATAAGAGCTTTGAGGAGTTGCCACTACCAGTAAATTTTTCCAGCTCATGACACATATCATGGATATTATCTATGTAATTGTATTTGTAAGTAATTGTGTCATTATATTAATGTGTCATTATATTTCATAAATTACACTCTAAGTAATTGTTATCTTAAGAGTTTTGTATGAAAATAAGGTGTTTGAAAATACAAAATAAAATAAAATAAATCATTAGAGAAAATATTGACCAAAGAAACACGCAATACCGCCAACAATAACACTAACATTTGATTCCTACTACAATGGTTAACGAGTACAATAGCATTTGAATTAAATCAATTGTCATCGACCATAACGGCAGCATTTGAATTAAATCAAATGTTATCGTCCACAATGACAACATTTTAATTAATTAAATTTGATTACTCTGTGGTTTTTTTTTTCTCCTGCTCAACCTTTCTTATCTTCTCCTCTGCTTCAATCAAACTATCCTGCTCTAACCTTCGATATGCTTCTCTTTGGTGGTCGTCTCGTCCTCCTCGTCCCTACTTTTCATCCCAACTAAGGTTACACTTATGGCTTTTGAAGAAAGAGATATATTTTATTTAATTTTTTTTCATGTGTTTCTATGTAATGATGTCTAAATTGCGCAATGTTAGAAGATGATTTATTTTTGTTTTGGTTTATAGTGGAATTAAATAATTGTATGTTATGATTTGTGATCTTTATTGGTGATTAGTATAAATTTTCTAAGGAATCAATTATATTTGTCAAAAATGGTGAATAGATGACTTTTATATTGAATGTGCTGAAACAAAAAGAATGGTAATGGAGAAACTTGTAAATGTGAAAGAACATTGACAAAAGAAACGCATTTTATATTTTGGTTTATATTCCTAACTATGGGAATCAATGAATTCAAGACTTGCTAATCATTTGAACCAGAAGCCCCACCTAAGACATACTTCTTAGCACGGTCCTAACGGAACAAAAAGGATACTAAGAGTAAGAGGCCTTTTTTTTTTATTCTATTAATGATTACCCAAAAATAGCACCATGTTAGCTAGGCATATGAAAAGATTTTTGTAAAAATGTGTTTACTTTTTAGGAAGTTTTTTACTTAATTCATTATGCACATCATTACAGTAAGTTGGACTCTTAAATCTTTTTGTAGATTGAGCATTTACAATGATATAGCATTTAGCTTCCATTCTTTTACTTCAATAGAACAATTTAGTTCGAACATGCTATTTGAGATCTTTGTAAATAAAAATATGGAAATAGTAAGGAACTAACAAACAATGATATGTCATGTATTTAATTATTTTCATCTGTTTGTTTGCAATGGTGGTTGAAATTAATGATGATAGGAAATGATTTATTTTTTTTTTTTGTTTCTATTTCAGTTTTTGTGTTATGAACCTTTCTCATTTATAAAGATCAATTATATTTGTGATGTTTGAATTTATTTTTTTTTTCTCATTTCGTATTTACATTTCTTAGTGTGGTTGATTTTAACAAACGAAAAATAAAATTAAAATACTTAATTGGAAAATGTACAAATCCATGTATTTATCATATTTAAAAAAATATAAAATAATTGAAAAAAAAAGTTATAAAAATAAAATATACCGATTGAATTCATTTTTGAGGATTTGATTGATATGATATACTCAATGATAAACATTGACAAATGAAAGTTCGAATTAGTACTAAATTGTAAGTATCCCCTTAGAAGTGAAAATAGGTTTCAACCTTTTCCAATATGGAATGATAGTAGTGTGCGCCAAATGTTGAATCTGGTTAACACAACAATCATTGAGGAAATTGAACTCTCTATTGAATTTGTTTGAGTCAGGACACAAATGAACCAATCTGTGGGAGGCCATATAGATTCATTTGTTCGTGAGATTTACTATGTTGCACAATCAAACTATGATTATGGGCCTAGTACCAGTGTAGTACTGGACACTAGATCAAATAGAGATGACGAAGAGAGTGCATATAAAGAAAATAATGATAAGTATGATGAAGATGTTAATGATGAATTTGATGGTGATGCTAAAGATGTTGACGTTGATGGACATGCATCCTCCTTTCTAACTTTTAACCAAGTTTTGGAGAATGAATACGGGATATATGTCTCAGCACAAGAACCCTCTTGTGATGTATCAAATCACCCAGATGATCAACATTGGATGAGTCATCCCCTATTAATTATCACTTACCACCAACACCTCAATTTCAAAATGTTAAAAATCTAGATAATGATGTTGCAAGTTATTGGACTCCATGGGTGCAACGTACTACTAGTTATTCGAGCGGATATTTTGTTATTGGCCAAGTTTTAAATTTGAAATCTGGTTTGTAAGAGACTACAAAGATTAACTCAATTATAGCACACTAAGAGTATGTCATTGTTGCATCCTCAAAAATCTTGCTTGTTTTAAGATGTTAGAAGGCAGAAGAATGTCACTGTCCATGGAAGCTTCGTTCAATGGTTGTGAAAGATACTTCATTATTTGTTATCAACAAATATACTAGACTGTATACTTATGTCAATCTTTATTTGAACCGGGAGCATCATTAACTAGACTCAAAATTGGTTGCTAGTCATTTAAAGGCATTAATTAAAAAATAGTTCACATTTTCAATGGCTGCTATTCAAGCAAGTGTGATGGAGAATGGAGATATCAAATATCATACAAAAAGTTATTGGATGAAAAGCATGACATAATTAGACAGTTATTTGATGATTTCTTTTAGTCATATATAGAGCTACCAAGGTTTGTTTTTGGACATAAAGCAAGCAAATCCTGGATGTATGGTTATTTTGAAAATACGTGAAATTAATATGCCAAACACTGAGATATTCCAACAAATATTCTAGGATGTATGGTTATGGTCATTCAAGCCATCTATTGAAGAGTTCGAACATAATCGTCTCATAATGAGTATTGATGGTACACATTTATATGATAAGTATAAAGAAAAATTATTGATTTCTATGGGTTGTGATAGAAATAATTAGTTATTTTCATTAACATTTGCAAGTATAGAAGGCGAGAATACTGATAGTTGGGGATGGTTCTTGACATGTATAAGAAATATAGTGACTCAATGGATGAGAATTTGCATTATATCTGAATGAAATTCAGGTATCATGGTAGTAATGTCTAATCCTCATCTTGGTTGGGTTGCACCATTTGTCTATCACAGGATTTGCATGCATAATTTTGCAAGCAATTTCATGACTTGATTCAAAAAAATTATTTTGAAGAATTTGTTATGCCTAGCAACTTTAGTGAGTATAGAACTCATATTCAGTAAGCGTATGAATACAATTGAGAGAATTAATTCTAAAGCACTAAAATGGCTAGTGACTACCCCCCCCCCTCCAGTTATAGGCTCTTTCACATGACGGATATCAAAGATATGAGTTAATGACAATTAACATTTCAGATGTATTTAACAATGTCCTAGAAGGAGCTCATATCCTGCCAGTAACTACATTAGTTAGTTAACCTTATTCTGTCTCAATGATTATTTTGTTGCAAGAAGAGAACTAAGTGCTAATAGAATGACATCTGCTGAGCAGTTCACTTTGTATGTTAATGCATAGATCCAGGCGTGTGTTGTGTTGTTAAGATAGGTTCAATGAAATTGTGCTTTACAACCATGTACAGGGTTTATTTTATGTCAAGTCAAGGAGAGGTTGAACCCATCGCCTCAACTTAATTGAAAAAAAAAATAGACATGTGGAAAGACATTAATATATGGATTTCCTTCTAGCCATATGATAATAGTATGTCATCATTGTTGTGTTGATTTTTATTTGTTTGTGGAAGGCTACTACACTACTCAATCCTACTATGACATATGGGTAAGACTTTTTCATCCAATATTCAATGAAGATGAATGACCTTTTTATGATGGTCTGATAATTTTACCACTTGATTCAATACAATGCATGGGATGTGGACGTCCTAGATTAACTCAGTTAATGCTTTTATGACTATTGTTAATTAGTTAACTATTATGAAAATAGTTATGGATGGTGAGATAGTAGCTTATTTATTTCAATATTTTGGGAAATTTTTGTTGTCACTATTAGTAACTTTGTTCTAAATGGTGCATTATCTATGGAGGTTGTAAAAAAACTTGATTGATTAAGAGACTAGAAAAAACTTATGAGACAAAATATGCACAAGTCCTTATCACAAAAAAATAGAAGAAGAAACATGAACAAAGGATGGATAGATCCTGACAAGTTGGAGGGAAGGTCTCGCTCTATAAAAATAATCAAGTTTTTCCATAATTAGAAAAATAAGATGACAAGAATATGACAAAAATTATGAAATGTCAGTGTTTTTAATATGAGTGGTCTACTTACAATGTTACCTTTATAACATCTCACTTGGAGTTGTTTTCTAATTATAGAGTTGAAGACTTTGACACACTCAAAAAGAAAAACTCTAATTACACCAAGATGTTAAAGATGAGTGATAGTTATTTTCAGTCAATAGTATGGATTTATGCATTAATTTAATTCCAATATTAGCCTTAACTAAGGAAGCTCATGGAAGCACCCTTACTTGGTCATAAATGAAAAATTAGACTGAAATAAAATAAAAAATTGAAGGAATAAGCTTTCCCATTACCTCTTAGAAAAAAAAGAAGAAAAATCTTTCAAGTTTTTTTCTCTTCTTTTGTTTGATAATTTTTTTCCATACCTCTTCTTATAGTGTGTATCCAAAAGTATAAGAAATCATTTTAATCTCTTCCTTTAGGCACTAACATATCCTTTAATGTTTAAAATAAGTTCAAGTATGAAATCAACCTTAAATGAGCATAGGGGTTCATTTTTCATGCAACCTAACCTAAACTAGTTTGTTTTGGGACATGGTTGTTAAAAGTAGTTTATTGACAATTTTTTTTTATTTTATTTGAAATTGGTTCAGGAAACATGTTTTTTCCTAAAATAATCTCGTAAAAATAAGATGCCTTTATTTATTTTGCTAGTTACAAATGTTATGAGAAATATGAAAAATAATTCTTTGATACTTACAGGCGAATAAGAGTTGTTTATCAAAATATGTTTGTTGTAAATTATTTCCAAAAACACTTAGCAACAACAAAATTATAAAAAAAATAGAAGTAGGAGTTGGATAATTAAAACATAAATAAATAAAGGATATAGTCCCATATAAGTTTGTTCTATTTGGGGATGGATTGAAAAACATCAGCTACAACCAGCTAGTATATAAGGTTTTCTCTAATGTGAGTATAGTTTGATGTTCAATATTTTTGGCATACATTACAAATATTAATATCATCGGTATTTGTTGGTCTGTACTGATTCTCTTTTTTTGTTTCTGTAGGACTTTGATGTTGTAGTTGGCATAGCAGCCGCCCCCGTTGGTGTGGAGATTAAACCTTAAAGTAAAATGTGCATACTACTCCCTAAAAAAGAAATAGTCACAAAGTAAAAGCACTAATGGCATTCTAATGGATGATAGCTGAAAGTTCATAAACACAAAAAATTGATCTTCTAGACATTGTCAATGCTTTTATACTTCTAGGAATCAAACACGTAAACACTAGAAAGCATATATACGAAATGATAGCAAAAAAAATATACCAAATCAAACAATACAAACATATCCAATATTTTGAGATAATTTAAGAATGCATACAAATACAAAAAACAAATCATCTCATACCATTAATTCTAGATAGCATTGGGTAAGAATAAAGGTGTCAAACGGGACGTGCCAAGCTGGCCCGACCCATTTTTTTCAAGCCCGACCATGCTTTCGTGCCGGGCCAGGCATGCCACGGTTACTGTACCGTGCCGTGCCTGGCCCGGCATGGGTTTGTGGAGTTCAGCTCGGCACGGGCCCACGACACGATCCGTCGAGTTCGGCCCAGTCGAACAGAACCTTAAATTAAAAAAAATTAAATTTCAGCATGCCCGAAACACTAATTTTAAAAAAAATTAGGATTTCAGCGCCCCCGTAACCCTAATTTTTAAAAAAAAATTGGTTTCGGCACAGTATCGTGCCAACGGGTCATGGTACCGTGTCAGGCCAAGCACGGCATGAGGTCCGGTTGGCCTCGGCATGGCACGGCACGATTATGCCGTGGTCGGGCACGGCACGAGCCCGGGTACGGAAAATTTTCGTGTCGTGCCAGCCCTGGCACGATCGAATCGTGACGTGCCTCGTGCTGGACCAGGCCGGCCCGGCCCAGTTGACACCTTTAGGTAAGAAGCATTACCTGGAATGGCGAAAAATTGGCAAGTAGATGAAGAGAAGATGACGAAATCAAACGACAAGCAACAGCATCAAGCATGGAGGGAGGGAGGGAGGAAGAGGAAAATGGAGAAAGAAAAGTCTTAGCGTCAAATTTAATTCAGCCAAATGCCACCATTATGGACGATGACATCTGAATTAATTAAAATATCATCATTGTAGACGATGACAATTGATTTAATTCAAATGTCACCATCCTCATTGCATGTTATAGTCGGAATCAAATGCCGGCATTCTCATTGCTAACATTACGCACTACTTTGGTCAATATTTTCTCTTGCGAATTGATTTTATCTTTTTTATTTTCAAACATCTTATTTCTATACAAAACTTTTATCTTAATATGTCATTATTTTCCAAATATAAGGTGGCACTAGATAAATATCATCTTAAATGTGTCATAAAAGATTGGCTTTTCGTGACATATTATTGATTGGATAAGTCTCATCTTGTTTTTATTAATAATTATTCTTCATTTACTTATATGTATTTATTTACAAAAAAAAATATTAATTTTTTGTATTTACTTATTTTTATAAAATTATAATATTTAGTTTAATTATTACATTAAATTTATTGTATGAAATAATATTTTAGAATATATTTAAAATATTTTATTTTTGTAATTAGACATTAAAGAATGGAGATCATTAATTTATTAGAATATATTTAGTTTTAATATTTGATAATAAAACATAAGCGTGACATCTAATGTGGTTTTGATATGAGAAATAAGAATTATATATAATTCTAATTATAAAATATTTAGATTGCTAAGTTAATGAAATATAAAAAAATAAATTATTAAAAATTTGAATGAAGGTGAGTAAAAATAACATGTATATTTCTGATTTGGGTGAGATTATGTGATAATTGTGTTATTTAAAAAACAAAAATTTATATAATTGATGTTGATATATTGAAAATATATTTTGATGAAGATAATTTAAAAATATTTTGATTTTATCATGTAAATCATGAAATTAAATATTAAATTTATTATAATGACTTAGCACCTTGAAATGTAATAGTCGAAAAAATTTTATTTGTGTAATGGAAATTACTGGAATGTTTAATTGTGATTATAAGTTTTTTAAGTAACTAAATATTTTTTATTCTTTTAGATTTAGTAGTACAGACAAATTTGTTTATCATCCAAAAATTTTAGGTATATTTATTTTATGTTGATTTTTTTTTTGTAGTAGAATATGATCATTGCATGAGATGTATTAGTCATCAAATATCTTTCGTAGTAATTTCAATATTAAAAAAAAATACAAGTATTGCTTAGTCTTAATAAATAAAAATATTATTAATGTTGATCGCTTTTTTTTTTGAATTGTAATTTTTCTTTAATGATGTATTTCTTATTTATCATGTCAATTTTATTTATCTTTTGTGTTTATAATTGAATATTATTTTGTTATTTATTGGATTATTGGATTTCAAATTTATACCCATATTCATGGTAACTTGTAATGAGATCGAAATCATGTTCAATTGGAATTATAATTTCAACCGCTAATGACATTGAATCACTTATATTCTTTGAGATTGTTAAATCATTATTTCATGAGTAACTAATGGGATTTATTCGAATAATTTATCACTTAATTTAACTATGGAGGTTGATGATAATGTTGTTGAGTTTAGTCACATGGGAGGGTGTGAGATGGACATTATCCATTTATATAACATGTAAGTGTCCATCTAGCTTCGAGCCAAACTAGAAGAGGTAGGTCGCGTGCCACTCGTGCCTAGGGTGTTTTTTAACGTTATGTTCTTGTATGGAGAGCTCCATGACATGTGCCCCCCAACACGATTTGTGATCGGGTTGTGCTCGAGCACTTGAGACCTATGACTCGTGTTGTATGGCACATGCCTAGGCCCTAGGTTAATTGCGGATCGTGCTTGAGTTGTGCTCAAATTGTGCTTAGGCACTTGAGACTTATTTTTAGTTCTCATGGCACTTGCCATAGGAGCCATGACATGTGTTGGACATGCTAGAGCACTTGTGGCTCGTGAATTGATTCGTGACCTACCATACTGCAACCAAGCATCAGGGTGCCACCGAGTAGGGATCATGTGCCTAAGGTGGCCTAGTCAATGCTATATATAGGTTGTGTGCATACCTAGGCTAAAGTTATGCCAACTTGAATTGATATGTCCAGCATGCTTGAAGATTGAACTTTTGGCTCCACATAAATATATTCATCTTCTTTTCTAATTAGACTGCTATGCTATTGGTATATTTTAATTTTATATTTTTTTTTGATAATTTTAAGATTCATTTTTTTTTAGAGATAAATGATCATTTAGGATTATGACAATTTTGTTGGATAAATTAATGTCAGTGCTACCAATAATATATTCATGATAATTTATATCTAAACTTTCTAGAAAACTATAAGTTAATGTAAAAAAGATGTTTATAATGAAGACTAGGTCAGATGAAAAGTTGGCATTTGGAATACCAGATTTGCTAAAAGAGGTTTTATTAGAGGTGTCAAATTGGTTTGACATGATTTAGGGATATTCGTATAATGGAGTGAACCACACTTGTGTTGGCCTTATTTGTATTATACTTTTAAATTTCTTCATGTTCTTGATACTGGGCTATTGAATTTTTTTCTAATATTAATAACATTTAAATATTTTGATTGGTAAATGTTAATTGTATTAAAATGAAAAAGCATACTTGATGTATACTTCTACCAAAACCAATAGGGAAATCCAACAAAAAGGCTTGATCTGAGCCAATGGGGATTGAAGTGTCAAATAGGTCTATAATTCTTTGTAATAGTTTCAGGAAACCAGATAACTAAATAATGGTGCGATTGATCTTCACATGAGAAATAGTACCAAATCAATAGCTATTGCAATGAGAGTTTTCATACTTTAGTTTTAGAGAATTATATTTTAATTTTTAAAAATTATTTTTATGTACTTTCAATAAGGAAAAATTTGATTTCAATTTCTAGTTTACATAGAAATGAATTTTCCTTTTTATTTAATGATTTGGTAATAATTTACTTGAATAAAAGGATTAAATATTTTAGTATGTTAAAAGACAACTTTTATATTATTAAAACATTTTCTACTCTACTACAACAGTATGAGTCGAGTAGCATTAATTGCTTACCACATGAGAGAAAACAAACCTTCTAATATGAATAAGATATATTTTTGGCAATTATACCAAGGTCATATAATCTAAAATGGATTTTGAGACTTGTTAAAGATGGACCACTAGGTTTATTAAAAGTAAAAACACTTCCAACATGCCAGTCATATTTAAAAGGAAAGATGACCAAATAGCCTTTTATAGCTAGAGGCTATAAAGCCAAATAGCCACTGAAATTAGTTTATTCTAATTTATGCAAGCCCATAAAAATCTAAGCATGAGATGGTTTGAGTACTTCATTATTTTTATTGATAATTACTCAAGATATGGATATATTTATTTGATATGCCATAAGTCCAATATCTTTGAAAATTTCAAATAGCATAGGCTGGAAATGGAGAGACATCACAATAAATATCTCAAACATTATGATCTAATTAATCATCATGGTGAGCTCCTCTTTGGAGAGTTTATAGACTACTTGTTAGACTAAAGGATCACATCCCAATTGTCTGCACCTGACACTCCATAGCAGAATAGTGTGGAAGAAAGAAGGAATACTTTTATAAACATAATAAGATTAATGACGAGTTATTCGAAGATGCATGATTCCTTCTAGGGAAATACATTATAAATAGTAGCTTATGTTTTGAACTTGGTCCCATCTAAGTTTGTGTCTGTAACTCCAACCAAATTATGGACTAGGCATATACTAGTCTAAACATATTCATTTGTGGGGTTGCCCAGCATATGTGCTAAAAGTAAAAATTGATAAGTTGAAAACAAAATCTAGAAGTTTATTTCTTTGTGGGATATCATAGAGGAACAAAAGATAGTTTTTTTATATTCCAAATGATCAAAAGATCATTGTTAGTACCAATGCCCAATTCTAGAACATGACAATATAGCAAACCATAAACTTAGAAGTAAAACCATTATAGAGACATTAAGAGGAGATAAGTCATTCCATGCTTCTTTAATTATGAAGGAATGACATGGTATGCCATCTCTGATACCTTATTACCTCATAAGAATAAAAGAATTATTAGTGACTATATTGCTATTGAACCATGTGAGCCTATTATTGATAAGTTAGTAGTATATCCAAAGGATGGTGACCACAATGGTTCATATGGATGAGTATCTATATAGCATGTCACTAAAAATATATAACCAAGGGTAGTGCCTCATCATAGTGGGAGGATTATTCTTTAACCCACATGGCATACAATCTTGGGAGAGTCATATAATAGAATTTTTGCTAAGTTAGTTACTAATCCTAGATACTATGATAAAGCACTTCATGATAAACATATAGAATAATGGAAAAGGGCCATGGAATAAGAAATATAATCAATGCAATCCAATCATATCTAGGAACTTGTAGGATTTCCCGAAGGTATAAAACCCATAGAATGAAGGTGGATCTATAAGAAAAATAGTGGGATGAATTATAATGTTGAAAATTATAAAGCTATGCTTGTTTCAAAGAATTTTACTCACAAAGGAATTGATTATAAAAAAACTTTTTTGTCGGTAGTCATGTTAAAGTCAATCTGGATTCTCTATTACTATGAGATTTGGAAAATGCACATAAAGACTATATTTTTGAATAGATATCCTGAATAATATATCTATATGGTTTCATAGAGAAAAACCAAGAATACATGTTGTGTAAGTTGAATAAGTCTATTTAGGACTAAAATAAGTATCTAGGTCTTGAAATATTCATTTTGTATGTTGAAAATATCTTGCTCATTGGAAATGATGTGTGCTCATTATATTCAATTAATGTTTGATAATCTAGTCAATTCAATATAAAAGACTTAGCAGAAATTATTCATATTCTTGGTATCAAGCTTTTGTGAGATCGCAAGCAAAAAATTTTGAGCTTTATCTCAAGTTGTTTATATTATTCAGATATTGACTCGATTTAGTATACAAGATTCTAAGAAAGGTTGTCTTCATTTTAGACATTGATTATCTCTATCAAAGAAATTTCATTTCAAAACACCCAAAGTGATATAGAAAATAAAGTCAATTCCTTATGCATCTACAATAGAAAGCATCATGTATGTGATACTTTGAACTAGACCTAATATCTGTTATGTTGTTAGCAAGGTGAGTAGATATCAATATAACTAAGACAAAAGCATTGGACACTAATGAAACACATAATTAAGTATTTGAAAAGGACTAGAGACTAAATGAAAGTATACCAAGCTGACAACCTTGTAACTATAGAGTATACAGACTTAGATTTCTAATTAAATAAGAATTTGAAAAAATCCACCTCAAGCTATGTAATTTCCTTGGGAAGTGGAACCATAAATTGGAGAAATATCAAACAATCTTGTACTGTTGATTCTACCATAAAAATTTAGTATGTGGTAGCTTTGGAAGTAGCCAAAGAGGTTGTATGGCTTAAAAACTTTTTAACATATCTAGATCATTCCTTCTATATATTTTCCTATTATACTTTATTGTGACAATAGTGGAGAAGTTGCAATTTAAAGGAACTTAGAATCTACAAAAAGGCAAAACACATTAAGTACAAGTATCATCTATTAAGAGACTTTATGAAGGAAGGAGATGTGATGTGATGATGATAATGTAGCATCAACAAACA
Source organism: Sapria himalayana (assembly GCA_029783825.1). Lineage (NCBI taxonomy): Eukaryota > Viridiplantae > Streptophyta > Magnoliopsida > Malpighiales > Rafflesiaceae > Sapria > Sapria himalayana. Next base: position 845,512 of record JAREIK010003198.1, on the reverse strand, counting down.
ACTTGGTGGACCTTTTTATGAAGATCCTTCCAGCTAAAACATTTGATAGACATGTGGAAAAGATGAAAGTAGGGTGTATGAAATCATGGATTTAGTCAAAGTAGACAATGGTTGGTACTAGTTTATATTAAAAGCCATTCATGATTATTTTAATGATTTGCATCTTTTTGTAATTTTTATAATAAGTTTTTTTAATGAGTTGAATTATAAAAAATTACTTTTGTCCTTCAATCTGCTTGTAGATGATTAGGTATGTAAAGATTAGCTTTGAAACAGAAGATCAAATTATAAATACGTGTTGAATATAAGTTTGTTGTTCACAACTTAGATAGAATTATACATCACATAAGTAAGATTATAGTACTAGATTTTAGTGAGTTTATCTTGACTATGGTGAATGGTAAAGTTCTATCTTTTAGTGCTAGTACACTTGAGTGTATTGAATGAGACAACATGGTGTAATTTTTTTGTATTGACTTGTAAAATAAAATTCAACATAGTTATTATAAGCATTATTTCTCTTATTGTAGAGATAATTATTATTTGATATGTTTGTTAATAGTTATTTTGATTCATAAATGATGAAGTCTAGAAATTAGATTTTAAGTATTATTACTCTATGAATTAGTTAACTTTTTCAATCATATGGTAAATATTAATTGGTGATGGAATCAATATCTTATCAAAACGATTGATGATACCCCCTTGAAGAAGATTATTAGTTTTCATATTGTCAAATCTTACAAGTTGATTTTAATATGGCAATTCAAGTAAGCCAAGTGAAAAGTATAAAAGAAATAATAAGAGATTGATAAAATTAGATTGTTCGTAATTTGTCTTAATCAATATGTATTTGTAATCTTAACTTAGAGAGTTTAATTTATGATAAGTAACAAAATGCTTAATATATTTTGAATAAGTGAGAGAGTATAATTATAATTCTATAGTGGTATAAATAATAATTAATGTAAATAATTATGCAAAATAATTTATATTGGAAGCCTAAGTTCTTATTCAAGTTATGATCTCTTCCATAGTCTTGTCTAGAAGCAATGAAAGAAATCTTACATTTTTTTTAAAATATATGTATATACATAATTAGAATAAATAATTTAATTGTAATTTAGTTAATTTGAGTTAGCTATTAAATAAAATTATTGTTATTTGCATTAAACTAATTATAATTATGTATATTTATATTTTAAATAAATAAATTCAGATTCTTAAATATTATAAGAAAGTGAAGATATTGATTTAAATATAAATTAATGTTAAGTTTGATTTTAATAATATAAAAGGATAGATATCGAGTCGATGCTGCTAATCCACTATACCGTCATCATCTTCATTATGTCATTTTGGAGCTGTGGACATATGGGAGAGGTCCATCTAATTGAGCCAACTTAAAGTATGGTTCTTCCCATAACATTTACTAAATGAAATTACAATAAAATAATCTCAATCCACAAGCAATATAGACTTATTTTTTGAGTTGTTGAACCCCTAACAATATATACACATACATCATGATATATATATATATATATATATATATAGTAATCTAATGATATGTATATTTATAATTATAGATATATATATGTGCGTGCGTGCATGTGTGTGTGTTTCACAATATATATCATGATGTATATACACATGATATTATACATATATATACACACACATACCAATATGATGAGTTTCAAGATATTTTTGGGAAGAGAAAAATAATACACCTAAACTCAATTATTTTTGAGTTTTGTGCATTACACAAATAAGGTATTTTGGGTTGCAAAACCCAAACCTTTATGAAATAGTGTATTACATAAATATTTCTATTTTTCCTTACAATCTCTCTCTTTAAAAATTGTTCAAAATCTTTTTTTAGTTTTTAAAAAGTCAAATCTCTATTATGTTCCTCTCCCTCTCCCCCTTCTTTGTATATATATATATATATATATATCTCTCTCTCTCTCTCCCTCTCTCTCTCTTTCTCCATTTCCTCTCCCTCCCCCTCTCTCTTCCCTCTCTCTCCATTTCCTCTCTCTTCCCCCTCTCTCCATTTCCTTTCTCTCCTCCCCCTCTCTCCATTTCCTTTCTCTCCCCCTCTCTCCATTTCCTCTCCCTGCCCCCTCTCTCTCCATTTCCTCATCCTCTCTCTCTTTCTCTCTCCATTTCCTCCCCCCATCTTTCCATTTATTCTCCCTCACCCCCCCTCTCTTTCTCTCCATTTCTTCTCCCTCTCCTTCACTCCCTTTGGGTTGTTGCTACTTTTTAGCACTGGTGAGATTCTTAGTTAGTATGACATAGAATAAATATCACAACCATGAAAAATAGTATGAGTTAGTATGGTAGTGACTCTAAGAAAGTTTTGAAGCCAAAAATAAATTTACTTAGTGAAATTATTATGTCGATGGGGTAGTAGAGTCATGACATATTAAGATTGCCAAGACTATTGTTAAGAGCTTCGATAAAGAATGAATGTCAAAATTATCTTATAAGCTAATTGACTTATAACAAAATTGTAACTTAAAAGAATGTTATAAATTTACATGATTTTTTTACTTTCCTCTTTCTCAATAATCTACCAAGTCTCACATTTCACCAAAGAACTACCCAATTTTACTATTATTTGTCATAATTTACTAAAAAATATAATTTTAGTGAAATTTTTATATTTAACGCCCTTTTATATGCAAATATATCATAAATAAATACCAAAATAACTAGTATTATTTAGTATTTGACATGCTAAAGAGACTTATACACTCAAGAAATTACTCATCACTAAGTAATTACTCCCACTCTTAAAAAACTTGTACATTCTATACATCCCCTATACGTATTTGCTATGTCTAGGTTTAAATGTCATACTATATCTAGATGATGGGGTTACTTTTTTTTGTGGACATATAACAAGACTTGGTGGTGTTTGAGTTCCAAAACTAAATTGGTAGATGCAAAATGATCTATGTTAATGAGTAAATCTGTGTCATGATATCATGCAAAAAAATTCATGGATTACCTCCCAAGCAATGATATATTTAATACCCATAGCTAAAGCATCAAAAAGTTATTATTTTCTTATGATCTTGGCTATCCAAGCTAACTTTGTTGCATAATCTTTTATTTCCTCTAATTTTCTTGAGCTTTCTTAGTGTTGAATTGTATTCTATGTTTTTTTGGGACTTCTTTCTTTCCTTTCTATATCTCATGATGTCATGGATTTTTAGATTGTCAAGAATTTATCCTTCCTAGATCTCATGACTTTATGGATTATCATGGCTTCTTACTAGAATACACTTTGAACTATTTCTTTCTAGAACTCAAAAGTCATAGTGTTGGACTTTGCCATGGCTTCTTATTTTGTTGAACTTAGAGTTTTTCTTTTTGAATCTCAAAAATTGCGGCACTACGGTTTGCCATGGCTTCTTTTTTTAAAATCTTAATCTCCAAAAGTCATAATGTTGGTCAAAGCGGTAACTTTTATTGATGCTTCCAAGTATAGACTTTAAGTTTTATATCATCTAATCTTCTAGTTCTTGGCTTATCATGACCATATCCTAGTGTGTAATCATGGAACAAGATGTAAATCTATAGTCACAAGATCTATATTTGTTAGTATAAATGATAAGTCTAAATGAATGATATCATATTGTGGACCAATAAATTTAGATATAGTCAAAGTGTGATTATCACTACTAACTGGTGGCTCAAGTAAGATTATAAGGGAGAAAAGAAAAATGATCGTTTCAAATACAACCTATAGACTCACTTTTTGCATGGGCCAACGGGCCATGCAAAAAGGGCACGTATTATACCGTGCCAACGGGCCACGGTATTGTGCCGGGCTAGGCACAGCACAAGACCCAATTGGCCTCGGCATGACATGACAAAGTAGGTGCCATGGAAAGGCACGGCATGGGCAAGGGCACGGGAAATTTTCATGACGTGCCGGCCTAGGCACGGCCAAATCATGTCGTCCCTCATGCCGGTCCGGGCTGGCCCGGCCCCGTTGACACCTCTAGAGAAATCCCACTCAAAAAAAAATCATGTTAGCATTTACTAACATCCTATCATACTCTAAAGAAAAATATTTATAACATTTTTGGGTACTATATTATTTAAGACGGATACATCTCAAGATTATTTGTGTCATCTTATAATGTTTTTGGAAAAAATCACGAACAAATCAAATACTCCCAATGATCATGAAAAGTAGGCGGAACAACATTAAATCATGATACAAAATTTGAAATGACACATACTAAGGAATGGCAGAGGAAGAGATCTGATTGATGAGATAGTTTGAAGCTAAAATCATAAATCCACAAAAAAATTCGGAACGCTCATTCAAAAGAAGAGAGTCGAAACTATCTCAATCATATATCTATTCTTTATTTATTTATGTGTGGGAGTGTCAGTAAAATGAGTACTAAAGTTATCTTACATATATCACAATATATTATTATTTTTTATTTTCTTTATATTTTAATTAAATTAGTTTTTTTTTATTTTATGAAAGCTAAGTGCATAGAAAAGCTTTTAAGAGTGGAAAAATGATAGTATTGTCTATATCTTTCAATCCTCAATGAATTCATCCACTATAATTAATGCTAAATGCTTGCACACATTGTTGTCAACATTAATCGATAACATGCCACCACCAACGCAACTGGATGTAATTCTTCAAATGCCAAATAACTTTGATACCAAGCTCCTAAAAATATTATAAGGTAAGATAAAAAATGCCTCTCTATTATGCAATGCATGAACATGAACCTAGTATGAAAGAACTGAAAATTAATTCAATTGATTAGGTAGTTCACAGTTAACATTAAATCTTTTTAAAAATATCTCATGACACTTCTACCATAAATTAATGTTCTAATTATCTCAACTTATTATCTATTCTTATTTTTCGTAGTTCTATTTTGTAGATGTTTACAAGTAGTGAGATAGTGAGCATGATGTGGTGTAGTGTGTGTGCAACAATGTGTGGAGTAGTGTTCAATAGTGTAACTATTGTGTGACTATGACACAATATATGAAAGTGTGCACAAGTGTTTACAACAGTGTCTATGCTATGCAATGTGGTGCACATGTGACAATGTGGAGTAGTGTGGTGCATGTGTGACAATGTGGTGTGTGTTTGGTGTTAATATTTATCTTTCCTGTTGCTAGATGGAATAAATAAAAAATCATAATTGTTGCCATGTGAAAGTTGAGACAAAAGAATAATACATAATAGACTACTAGAATTTGCATGTGATTGTTTAGAAAATGAAGCTTGATTATCTAGCAACAAACCCCATGAACGATGAGACGAAGAGGATTAGTTATTAATTGATTACAAATTATTGATTGTAATATGAAATTCTATTAAGACAAGAGCATCCTCAATTTTTATCACTTGTACTACATGGAATATGTTATAAGAACTAGCTGCATCTTTTTATTTGATAATTTAAAATATATAAACATAAATAATATAATAACACTCATGTGTACAAATATACCCTAGTATAATAAGAAAAAATAATTGGGGCAACACCTATCAAGATTGTGCATACAACTCCACAAGACCAAGCTCAAAAGAAAAAAAAAAGCTAATACCTCTTCAAGACCATGAAAATATCTACTAGTTACTTCATTGTCTGAATATATGTTAAAGTAATTTTCACATCATGAATCTTCTCACTTAAGAAGAAGTAACTCACCTTTATATGCTTTTTCTACTTGTAAAACACCAAATTGGAATCTATATGCTTCCTTGCTTGACTATCACAACAAAAGGTAGTGTGAGAAGAAAGTACATATTCAATCACCTTGAGTAGATACCACATCCAAAATTTCTCACAAGTTACTATCATCATCACTAAAACACTGCATTTAAATTGAATCTTGAAATAATTCAATACCTCTTACTTTTCTAGGAATGAAATTGCCTACAATAAAAATCCAAAACTATTTTATACATCTTATCTCAATGCATGCTAGTGCATAATTTGAATCTAAATATCTAACTATTTGTAATAGTGCATGATTCCTGAAAAAGACTACAAGCCTTAATGATCTTTTTCACAAAAGACATACCATAATATGTGAAGAGTTGCATCAATCTCATCTCAGTAGGGTATAAGTTCTTGTGGTGGTTGGCTCATCTCTAGTCTAAAAAAGCCATGCACAAATTTATTCTCCTGGTATAGACTATAAGTTCATGGTGATCAAGTCTCTTAGTTACCAATTCAATATGAGTCTATACGAGTGAATACATATGGACTACTGCATCATTCATGTCTAAATGACATCTCCATATTTGGAAAACATCAGTTTCTTCCAAACATAACATGATTTGAATTTGTTGGCATGTATAATAACTCAATGAAAGCAACATCATATAGAGTACAAAAATGTCTAAATATAATTGATAGATGAATTTTTCCACTAATTGGTGTGCAAGGAAAAACTACATGTAAGTGAGTAAGGATAATAAATCCAAGTACAACAAATGAATTCACACTCTTTATAGACTTATAATAACTCAGTGAATTCACACTCTTTATAGGAAAAACTATTAAATCATTATTAAAAAATACAACATCGCTTCTCTAAAATTATACCAATTTCTAGTAAAAAACATTTACCATCTTTGGGTACTATTGTTTTGAAGGAAAGTATATCTCAAGGCTTTAGATATCAATTTGTTCAACCATGAAGATCAATTAAGGATAAAACAAGTGAATCTAAAACTCTAAGAGGCAAACTAAATAGTTCTTCTCTCCAAGAATAAGATCTTACATGGTATATGTTGAGAAATATCAGAATTGTGCATCTGATTGATAAGGTAGATTATAATTTAAAATTATATCTCTCCAAAAATATTTTGAGATACACTTTCCAAGTAGGGAATATGCGAATTAATCATATGCCAATTATTTCTTTCAGTAATTTTATTATGTTAAGGTATATCTATACAAGAAGTTAGGAGTATAATTTCATTGATTCATATATTATGTACTAAATTAATCTGACATATATTTTAATATATTATCATTACTTAATATTTAGTATTTTTATCGAATTAAATTTTTACTATTCTGTCAAATTTTAAAAAATTGAAAAAATTTATGATTTATCACTAAAGAGATATCCATATATATATCTCAAGTTGACATCAACAAAAAAGATTAGATACTTAAATCTCTCTATGATCACATCTCTATTATATCTCTATATGTCTAGGTGTATCAAATCAAACAAACATGTAGAATATAAAGCTTTGATAAATATTGCTAACTAATATGTCTCACATTGTAGGTTTGAAATACCTTTAAGACAATGATAAAATATTCTCAATTTGATTAATGATATTTGAATAAATTGAGAATGCATAAGTAACAAATCCAAAAAACTCTAACATCTAAATTGAGATCTTCCCATTAAAAAAACATGCAATCTTATCTATTTAATTTCAATTAAAGCCTTCATCAAAGTATTATAATCAAAAAAATTAAAGAAAAAAATCAGAATTGAATTATCTAAAAAGATAATTCATTAAAAATAAACTAATAGGGTAATTATGAATAACTATAATATAGAAAAGTAACAAGAATTCAAGCCGAGCAGTATCTTATACAATGACTTCGAACAATTATTATTGGCTACAAAAATATTTTTGAAACAAAAAATATAGAGAATATGATATGATTACCAATAATAAGAATATTTATTCATGTGTCAATAATTCAGAAGTCTAAAGTAAAATTTTGTGCGAAAAAACTAGTATTACATGAAAAAATGGAATAATTTATTATTTTCTTAGAGAGAAGTTCTGCATATTCTCCTCTAAGAAGTTTTGTGATGAATGAACTTTTTGAGGAGCATTCAATGACTCTAATAGTAAACCTGTTATTCTCATTATTGCATAATACTTTTGGTCTACTCTCCAAAAATAATATTCAACTATTTTTGGTATGATATATTCTTTGACCTTCAATAATTAGTATAATAGACAATGACTTCTCCCATCTAACTCTATTATGATAATTCATATTTTTATGCATCTCAAATAATCTCTAATTGAATTCTTCCCATATTAGAGATACTAATTCAAAGATTCACAAAAAATCAATACCCTACAAATTAGGATTACATTGTAAACTGATGTTGCCTCCAAGAAAACATTTTGAAACTTCTCCAATTTAAGCAATTTCGGAAACATTGCAATATGTGGAGAGTAGATATGCATTTTTTACAATTTGGACATGATTTCCTCTCAAATCAATCCAACAACCAATTTATCTGGCAAAGTTATGATTTTAGAATGATTTCTGCATGATTTCCATTATGCAATGCATGAAAAACTTTCAGCAACCACTATGCAACACATTCATCCACTGCCTTGGGCAAACTAAAATAAATTTTCTCCACAATTTCAGCATGAATTAACCGTGAAATATGCCCCTAAGATTAGCTCTGACACCTTGTAGAATGCTTCAATAAAAAATATATAAAATTAAAAATCACTCAAATAATAAATGTTATAAAACTCAAAATCTTATATTATGGACAAATATGATTAGAACAACTCTCAGGCCCTCCTATCAATAATATAAAAAATATAACAAAATAATATTGAAACAATACCAAAATATGAAAACTAGATTACTTGTAAATAAAATTACTCTTTGCATGAATCTTTTTTATATCAAAAATATTATCAATATTATTAAATATTATCAAGTTGTCTCATATATATTGAACTATCCAATGGTGCGCCTCTTGTATGATGAGAAATTCATGATCATCTAAAATGAGCTTCCAAAATGTTGAAACATTATAGAGTAATAAATATAAAAACATCATGTCAAGAAGTTATTTAATCTGTTTAACTCTATCAAATGCATCCACCATCATTGGGAATTCTTCCATAGGCTAGGAATACATGTGCCCCTCGATCTTTATTTAAGCTATTGGTGAAACCCATTCAGATTTATGCATTTATAGGGATGATGATTCACCTAGATAATGATGAAAAGATTGATATGGTATTTAGCTAGAGCAAGTAACACCAAGCCTTTATTTTATTGCCTCTTAAACTATAATCTAATGTCAAATTTTCACCTAATTCAAAGTGTTGGGTAACAATTTTTATTCACCTACATCAATCTTTGACATTTTAGATATTTGACTTGAGAACTAGGCATGTCATTGATTTCTAGGTCAATTTTATTCCCAATTCTACTACAAAGTAAAAATTATTGAAATTTCATTTTTTTTTCTTTATCACCCTTAATTTCTTTATCATGGATGAGAGCACCACATAAGTGGGTTGCCTCAACCTATTTTTCCTATTACATAAGGAAATTTGATTGTATTACATTATTATTGAGTTTTCTATTTTGAAGTTTGGTGATTTTATTATGGTTTTTGTATTTTCCATGCTATTAGAGCCAAAATTGTATATAGATTACACCTTGATGTTTCTAAGCAAAGAGAAAGCACATGCATCATAACAACATAATGCATGTGTTTATGTCTCTCATTGAAGAAAAAGGCATATAGAATAAAAAATCATAAGTACTCTATGTGTATAGAGAAAAATTGCATACAAATTACAAAATAACAAACCCTAAATATGTCCAACAAGCTACCAAGCTCGTTCACCAATGAGTTGTCCAAGCTCGGTCACCAATAAGTTGTCCAACCTCATTCATGAATGAGCTATGTTTGTTCATTCTTGGAATGAAATGTGTCTGTTCATTCTTGGAATGAGTTGTCCAAGCTTTTCTATGTTTTTGATATGCCTCAAAAAATTTTCAACATACCTCACCTTGAGGTGCATGTCAAGGCATTCCTTGAAGATGTCTATTTAAATATTGATTGAGACATCTAGAACATATCTATTATGTAGGAGTGTACCAAGAAAATTTTGAGTTGATGCAATATTAACCTCACACTACTTCATTAGCTAGACACTTTTTTCTTTCCTTTCTCACCATGTGTCATTCAAATCCCACAACTCAGAAAGAAATTGTTTAGCCTATCTCTCAGAGTCTTTGATAGTATTTGCATTATTAATGATCTCTCCCTAAGATGAGACAAAATGGCACTATGGGCTTTAGTTATATCTTTCTTGAATACACAACAATGCGAAAAAGAAAAATCTTTTACTAGATTCTGGAAGAATTTTAGTGAGTATTGATTTAACATTATATTTTTTAGCAAGGCTAAAAAATTTAAAATCAAAAAGATAGATTTAGACTTATTACCTTTCCTTACTCCTTTATAGTTCTACATGAACCTTTCAGTAGGAAGGAGAGTGAATTTTCGACTACTTCTGAATTTGTTTGTCCACAATAAGATGACACTTTTATTGCGTTATAAAACATACCAAAAAGTATCTATCATGTTAATTTTGAAAAAATAATTTTTTTCAGAAACTAAAATATAACTGCAATCCAACCAACATCGTATTTTACAAGTCCACTTTAGTTTTGTCCTTAATGAGCTAGAATTTGAAAGACTATATAACATAGGTCCTAAGTTTATCACAGAAGAATAGGATATATGCAAGCTGCTTATATTAGAGATGAATTAGCCGAAGAGCCATATAATCTTGTAGTGAATCCCTCTAATTTTAATCTTCCAATCACTCTTTAAAAAAAATAAAAGATTTGTTCACAACATCCAATCTCATAAATTTTGTCATACTTATGAATTCTCATTTTTTTTACTTAATTTATAACTTCTCTTGATTAAAATAGTATACATTTATCAATTTATAAGGTATTATCTCACATAGGATCATAACATGGCATATTAGAAAAGATAGATGTTATCTACTACAATAAGACTAAGGAATAAATACCTCGACTTTTGGGAATTTATGTTGTTCTTTGTGGGTGAGTATGCATTGTGAAAATATATCCAAATGAAAAAATATATCAACTTAAGGTGAAACATATAGATAATGAGTCCACTCAAATATCTACTGTGGATTACTAAGAAACAATCTTTAGAATAGATAAAATGACATTGGTATGGATATTTATTTTTCTAGTAACATATCACATTTATATGATATATCAACTAGATATAAATAATATTAATCTTTATTATGGCCATGAGAAATAAGTGTATTATGAAGTAGTCACCATGATTTAGAGCAACACAGTCATATATAATTTACATATTACAAAAATTATTATATGACATAAAATAGTTATCAAAAGCTTGATTATAAGATTTTCATATACAATCGTATCTATTGATTTACACGTGTGTTATGAACTTCTCTTTATTTTTATGAAGTACTGATGATAGAATAATTTTATTAAATGTGTACATGATTAATATATTGATTATTGAGAAAATGAGTTGAAACTTAGTCAACTCAATGAGTACATTGTACATTTAGTCACATCGTGGCATTCAAAAGAGACATTGTGTTGTGAGGCATCAGGATGATACTCATCGAGTTTTGTTTGTTGGACCATGCCCTAATGAATAGCTACTACACTCAAATACTCTCAAGTGGTTATCAAGAAAACAAGATAATTTTCTACTATTTGATGATTCATCTTACTATAGTTAATAAATTTATATTTACAAGCAACTTCATATAGCATGATTGGTGACTCTTATGTTGTACGAGAGGGATTTTGAATTTTTTCTTTTGATGTTTAAATATTAGTGTGTTCAATTATCAAAAATTATAAATATTGTTGTCATATAACTAGGGACATAATATGATAATATGGCCTACATCGATATCCAAAACTTCACATCAGACCTCATCCTAATAAATTGAAATTTACAAAAACATGTGACAATGCATCTAGACATGGAATGCCACAATGTTAAGAATATGGATTCACCAATTAGTAAATGTTACCAAATAAATTGAAAACTATAAAGTAAATGTTAGCTAAATGAAAACATTTACTTTGTAAAGATTAGAGTAATTGACAATAATAATCCATATCCTTGACAACTAAAACACTTTGAATATAGGCTTACCTTAGAAAAGTTATGCTCAACTCTCTTTTCTTTATAATAAATTAAAAAAAATCATATAAAATATTAACTATTATATTTTAATTATAATAGTTATATTGTGATTTATTAACATTACAATCTTCATAATTTTATTTTTATCATAGTTTTACAATGACTACAATTTTAGGATAATTATATTATACTATAAATGAAAAAAAGCAAAATATCTATATTATAATGTAGTTCCCAATATTTAACTAATAATTTCTAGGAAATTATAATAATTTTGTATAATTATAATAATTACAAAAGACAAGCATCATGTTAATATAATTTTAAAATGTACTATAATTTTAAAAATAATCCTTAATTTAGGATTATTAAACATTTAAAACAAAAACACCTTTGGGGGTTAGGTAGTTAATTTGAAAATAAATAGGAATAAGGTACTAAAAATTGATAATATATTAGCTAGTATACTTAGAAAAAAAATTATTATGATCAAAGAACTAATTACTGTAGGTACTACCTTAATGTACCATAGGTACTACCTAGGTAATACCTATAGTACATTAATGTAGTACCTACAGCAATTAGTTCCTCAATAATAATAAGCTTTTTTCCCAGTATAGTGACAGATATAATATCAATTCTTTGTACCTTATTCTCATTTATTTTCAAATTAACTACTTGAAACATAATTCTTCCTTATTATAATAATAATGAAATAAAGAAAAAAAAGGTCCAGTGACATGGATGCGCTCATGCGTAGCCTAGGTGTCAAAAAATAGGGTTTTTAATATTATTTTAATAAAATATTAATAATCATAATAAACACAAAACAAACAGTATTCGGGAATATGGGAAAATGGAGAAAAAACATACGAGGTCGGAGATATGGTACAGTGCCGAGAAAAAAAAATAACAAAGACATTGATTTTCTTTTGGTATTAACTGATTATTCTGGAGTCGGAATAGAATAGTCTAAGAACAAAAGTTGCTCCAAATGACGAGAACTTCATATTGATATCAAAATTTCAAATTTTTGGTAAAATATTTGGAAATGTATTGGTTTTCTCTTATTGAAATTTCTTTCTATTTAAGGGCCATAAATGATCATGAATTATATTTTAATTCAAACTATTTTAGAAATTAAATTATGAATAGTTAATTAGTGAAAATTTTGGTGTTTGGTTTAGTAAAATATATTATAGTGTAAATTTTGTTTGTGAAGTTATAATTGTGCTTGAAATATAGTTTAATCGTAAATGACATATTTGCATTTCATATGCATAGGAATATCCAAAATAAATTGGTGAGTACATGGTTTTTATATATAAAGGTATAATGAGTATTATTTATGCGAACTCAAAATGGGACAACAACTAGACTGAGTTACACAGTATTTTTTGGAGAATATCTAATATTATTTTTTGGAGGAAGTCCATATTTTTTGGAGAATGTTCAATATTTATGGGAGAATATCCAAGGAAAAAAATATATATTTCAGAGAATGTCCAATATTTTTTGGAGTATGTCCAATATATATATATATATATATATATATATATATATATATATATCTACATATATATAATATATCAAACTTGGCTTCAGCATGTGTGAGGGAGTCGGAGAGACTTGAAATATGGGTATACAAAAATTTCATCCATATTTACATTCATATAAATATTTTACTTTGATGGGTGTTAATATATACGCATGGTTTTTTTAGGTGCACTTATGTGGGGAGAAGCCTTATAGAAGGTTACCTCTACTAAGCTTTACTAGCTTCGTTGTGAGACCCCTTTCAGGTATAGGTCCAGGGCATTTGACAGACCCACATGCGGGATCACACATGTGATGGATCATTGCTTGAATTATATATTATATGTCTTTATTCTACTAAGCAAATAAAAGAAAAAAAATATGTGTACGCAACATTTGGAAATAAAAATATTATTTTATTGCACATTTTGTTATGTGATGAATGAATGGGATCCCCTATGGATTGGGGCATCACATATAAGCCATTATTATCTATTATCATATCAAATCCATATAAAAACTATCTTATCAATTCATTTTAAATGAGTCACTTATTTACTCGAGATAATCAAAAAACTTATCAACTCATCATACATTTATATCTCATCAGCTCCTTATAAAATATTATCTAATGAACTCATTTTAAATGAGTGTCTTATTAATTCATTATATACAAGTGTCTTATCAACTCATTATAAATGATTATCTTATCAAGTCATTATAAAGGAGCATTTTATCAACTCATGATCAATAAGTGTCTTATCAAATTTTTAAAAATGAGTACCTCTTCAAGTCATTATAAATGAGTGTCTTATCATCCTCATTATATTTGATTGTCTTTTTAACTCAATATAAATGAATGTATTATTAATTCATAATAAATGATTGTCTTATCAACTCATTGTAAATGACTATCTAATCAACTCATCATACATGAGTATGTTGTCAACTCATTGTAAATGAGTATCTTATCAACTCATTACAAATGCATGACTTTTTAACAAGGTATAAGTGAATGTCTTACAACTCATTATAAACAAGTAATCTATGAACTCATCATAAATTAGTATCTTATCAACTCATCATAAATGAGTATTATATCATCTTGTCATCCTTATAAAAGAGAATTATATCAACTCATAATAAATGAGTATCTTATCAACTCCTTATAAATGAGTGTTTTATAACACATTATAAATGTTTTTGTTATCAACTTTTTATAAAAGAGTATCTTATCTAATCTTTATAAATGAGTATCTTATCAACTTGAAAAAAATGAGTTTCATTAAACTTGATATAAATGAGTGTATTATCAACTCATTAAAATTGAGCATCCAATCAAGTCATTATATATTAGTATCTTATTAACTCAATACAAATAAGTGTTTGATCGACTTATTATAAATGACTATCTTATCAACTCGTTATATACAAGTATTTTATCAACTTGTTATAAATGAGTATCCTGTTAACTCATTATAAATACGTAATAAGTTAAATGTGTTTCTTATCTTATCAATTCATTATAAAACAACTATCATATGGACTCATTATATGTGTAACTTATCAACTTGTTATAAATGAGTGTCATATTAATTCATTATAAACAAATGTCTTATCACCTCATTTTAAATGGGTGTCTTAATAATTGATTATAAACAAGTGTCTTTTAACTCATTTAAATAAGTTTCTTTTCTACTCAATTTTAATAAGTATCTTATCAAATCATTATAAATGAGTATCTTTTTAACTTGTTATAAATCTATGCTTATTAACTTGTTAAACATGAGAATATTTTTAACTAATTATTAATGAGTGTCGTATAAAATCCATATAAATGATTATCTTATAAACTTATTATAAATAAGCATTTTATCAACTTGATACAAATGAGTATCTTATCAACTCATCATAAATGAGTATCTTATGAACTTGTTATAAATTAGTATCTTATCAACTATTCATAAAAGAGTATTTTATCAACTCATTATAAATGAATATCTTATCAACTCTTTATGAATGAGTTTCTTATAAACACATTATAAATGAGCATTTTACAAGCTTGATATAAATGAGTGACTTTTCAACTCATTATAAATTAGTATCTTATTAACTGGATACAAATGAGTATTTAATCAACTTATTATAAATGTATATCTTATCAACTTGTTATAAATGCTTATCTTATTAAATTGTTATATACAAGTGACTAATTACCTTCTTATAAAATAGTATCATATCAACTCATTATGAATGTGTAACTTATCTACATGTTATAAATGTGTGTCTTATTAACTCATTATAAATAAATATCATATCAACTCATTATAAATGGGTGTCTTACTGATTCTTTGTAAACAAGTATCTTATCAAGTCATTATAAAAGTGAATTTTATCACTCATTATAAATATCTTATCAATTCGTTAGAAATGTATATCTTACCAATTCATTAGATATGTATATCTTATCAACTCATTAAATGAATGTCTTATCAATTAATTGTCGCATCAACTCCTTATAAACAAGTATCTTATAAATTCATTATAAATGAGTCTCTTATTAACTCATTATAAATGAGTACCCTATCAACTTATTATAAATGAGTACCCTATCAACTTATTATAATTATGTATCTTATCAATGCATTATAAACAAATATTATATCAACTCATTATAGATGAGTATCTTATCAACTTGTTATAAATGAATATCCTATCTACTAATTATATATGACGGGCATATCAATTCAATATGAAGTAGTAATTTATTAACATGTTATAAATGATTTTTTTATAAACTCATTATATACATATTTATTATCAACTCATTATAAATGGGTATCTTATCAACGTGTTATAATTGAGTATCTTACCAATTTTTTATAAATGGCTATCTTATCAGCTCATTATAAATATCTTATCAACTCATTATAAATGACTATCATATCAACTCATTATAAATAAGTATCATATCAACTCATTCTAAAAGAGTATCTTATCCACTTGTTATAAATGAGTTTCTTATCAACTTGTTATAAATAAGTTTCTTATCAACTTATTTTAAATTAAATGAGTCTTTTATCAAATTATTATAAATGAATATCTTATCATCTCATTATAAGTGGGCATCTTTTCAACTCATTATAAGTGGGCATCTTTTCAACTCATTATAAATGGGTCTCTTATTAACTCAAGAAATGAGTGACTTACCACCTCATTATAAATGGGTCTCTTATTAACTCAATAAATGAGTGTCTTACCACCTCATTATAAATGTGTGTCTAATCAACAAGTTATAAATGATTGTCTTATCAACCCCTTTCAAACAAGTATGTTATTATTCAGTCATAAACATATATCTTATTAACTTGTTATAAGTGAATATCTTATAAACTCTTTATAAACGAGGGTCTTCATAAATTCATTATAAACAAGTGAGTTATCATCTTGGTAAAAATGAGTATCTTATGAACTCATTATAAATGAGTGTATTATGCACTCCTTATAAATGAGTATCTTATGAACCCATTATAAATGAGTGGCTTATCAACACATCATAAATGAGTATCTTATTAACTCATCAAAAACATGTGTTTTATCAACTCCTTATAAATGAGTATTTTATCAACTCATTATATATGAGTGTCTTATCATTTATAAATGAGTATCTTATCACGTCATTATAAATGAGCACCATATCAACTCAATACAATTGATTATGTTATCAATTTATTATAAATGACTATCTTATCTACGACTTATAAATGAGTATCTTATCAATTTGTTATATATAATTATCCTCTCAACTTGTTGTAATCGAGTATTGTATCAACTCATTATAAAAATATATTCTATTGACTTGTTATTAATTAATGCATTATAAACTAGTTGAAATGAAGATTTATATACTCATTATGAATGAGTATCTTATGTACTCATTATAAATGAATCTTATAAGCTCATTATAAATGAGTGTCATTCAACTACTTTTAAATGAGTATCTTATAAACTTGTTATAAATAATTATCTTATCTATACATCATAAATTAGTATCTTATCAACTTATCATAAATGAGCGTATCATCAACTAATTATAAACAATTATCTTACCAACTCATTATTATTAAGATTAATATAAACTCATTATAAATAAGTATATCTTATAAACTCATTATATATGAATATGAAATGAACTTGTTATACATGTGTATCTTATGAATTTATTATAAATTAGTGTCTTATCAACTTGTTATAAACAAGTAGTACTATTTTCGACTTGTTTATAGTTTTCTACAGAAATTTAGTTGATCACAAGAAGTATTGTTTATAGTATGTGTTTTTCTTGATTTTTCAATATAAATTTATTTATTTTGGATCAATATTTTTTATAAACACACTTCCATTATTTTACATGTACTATATGAGTAATTAAATTTGCAAAATCACATCATTAAAAATACAAAAATCTTTCACATTGGATTTTAAAGTATTTTAAATCTTGTTAAATTTAACCAATCAATCCAATCACATTACATCTCCTAAAGGGAGTAGCCAAAGATAAATTTCTGGAGTTGTATTATGTGTGCATGAACTATTAAGGGGGTTAGTGTAATTAGTCATTTTGACATGCTTTTATGAGTTCTTGATATACTAAGCACTTATGGGTTTATTTTTGATACTTGTTGGAGTGTGAGCTATTCAATTTTATTTTTCATAGTATAGTTCTTGGTGAAGTTAGTTCCCAAGGATACACTAGGTCCCAATTTGGATTAGAGTAAAAGAAAATATATCAAAGGGCATGATGCTTAAATTAAATTTCTATTTAATATGATATTTCTTTTTGTAAGATGCCCAATCCTTCAACAATAGAGTATAGGTTGCATTTTGTAAAGAGAAAAATATAGAAATTAGGAGTTTTAGTATACCTCAAGATTCTCATTGTAACTTCCTTATTCATTTGGAAAGTATACTTGTGGTGGAAAGTGTCACTAACTTTAGGACACCACCCATTTATCATGAGCCGTGGTTAAATACCTTGAAGTAGTTTGAGAAAGTGAGCCCAATGTTTTGAGCAATAGCTAAAGTATTATCTAAATTTTAAATTGAATTTTCACCTTTATGGGTAAGATAATTTTATAGAAAGCACTATCTTGATAAAATAAGAGAGGGATGACACTTCACATATCCATGAGAAAAAGAAGAAGTTTAGATCTTGCCAAAATGTAATTTGTTTATAGTTCTTTATCAAAAGGAAAGTCATACTTCTTTGCCTACTCAAACTACCTCAAGGCTAGGTTCATCTATTGAACCATGAGGTGATATTATTTTTTTGGGTGTACCATGTTTTAAGAGAAAAAAAATATTTTGGTTGTAGCCAAGTAGGGCACCTAAGAACAACATAGATCACACATAGTTACTTCAACACTAATATGCATTACTTTAGCTCAATCCATAATTCTTCAGGATTCATGTCAGCATGACCAATAGGATTCCTCTACCTCTAATACTTCATAATTAATAAATAATTTGGGGAAGACATATGTGGCTCATAAATAAGCTTTTGCCAACTTGCCTATCATGGAGGAGGAAAAAAAGTTATGGATGATGATGTGAAAGAGATGTATTCTCTTTTTGTATTTCTTGAGAATATATTCTATTTGAAGCTGGTACTTCTCATTATTTTGTATTGTATTTATATGTAAATGCATTGATTAAAAAACCCAAGCAATTTGTTTCTAAGTTATGTGTTGCTTCTATATTATTTAGTTCAATTTCAATGAGTAAGATGTATGAAAATTGTGAACATTATTTTGGAAATTTGTTTATTGGTATCAATCTTTTTTTTTGAAAATTTCTGGATAAAATTTAATCCTTGAAATGGATTTGTAATTAGAATTTTGGGTTATGCTTAATTGATACAATGGATGAGTCATATTACATGTTGGTGAAAATTTGTTTAAGTTTAAAACTGTGTTTTCTTAACCACTAATAAGTGGATGATCTTGTGGAAAACTTAAGTAGAGCTTTTTATTTTTCTCTTTTGAATTAGGCAAGAGAATGGACTAAAAATGAGGCCCCCTGGTCTCATGTTGTGATAACTACAATAGTTTTATACAATTGATGCAAAGAAATAAATCTATTTTTGTTCTTCATAATGAATGTCATGCATGCCATTCATTATGGAAGAACAAAAATAGACTTTATTTCTTGTAGTTTATTTTTGTAAACCTTTCATATCAACCATATGGTTGATTTGAAAGGGTTACAAAAATTAACTACAAGATCTGTATAGTTTAAGGTTGAAATATTATATTTTCTTGAAAGTAACATCTTATAAGGAAGTATATATTTTGGGAAAGAAGAAAAAAAATATGTGTCATAACATGTGGGTACATTTGATACACTTGTCAGAATGGGACCAACTAGATATCACTTGATACAACCAATAGAGTATACTTATGTACATGATATGTTCCATCTTTTTATATTACTTAATTTTATAAGAAAAGTATTCTAAAGATAATCATCTTTCATACTTGTGTAATTTATTTTATTTAATAAGATGAATTAAATTAATTTAATATTTATTATTTCTATGAATTGATATTGATCTTAAATCAACTAATGAAGTATATGAAATAATATTTAACATGAAAGAAATCGTAATGTGATAATAAGAATTCTATCATAGGATTAATCAGACTAACCAGATTGGATAATATTGATTTAGATATAATAGCACATGCTGAACTCCTTAATTTGATCAAGTAGTTGATCTCATGAACTATGATCATGGTAATGATTAAGGTAGACAAGTAGATACTTACTAAGAATACTCAAGTAGATCAGAGACTTGCCTTGAGACAATTATATAAATTATCTATTAAATATAGCTGATATTAGCATCATAACAATGATGCAAGTATCCTTAGACTTGAGTAATCAAGTTTGCTTTGGATATTGATCTTATACTTTGACTTCTTTCTTGTTGCATCTTTGAGATAACTCATAAGGTGATGATTGGGTAGAGCTTGTGGTATTCGAAGATAGTTGAACAGTAAATAAAGGATTCACCACTCCTAATAGAGTGAGGGGTATACCCATGGTCACTTTTCAGAATAATTACTTATAAATCTTTAGTCAAAGTAAAATTTTGATGAATAATATCTTTGATGGCATGAATGATGACTAAATTCTCGAGACAAGAATTTTTTACACTTAGGATAGACATGACATAACCAATCTAATGAGATCTACACTTTCTTCAATCTTTGAACTAAGTAGGGTATAAAAAAACTAAAAAAATGATCTACACAAGATTTTGTCTCTGATAGGGTTTGTAGTCAAACCACTGGCTTTCTAGTCGATTAAAGTCATGATATATTGCTAAATATCACTAATAATGTACATTATTAAAATATTTAACTAAGTGACAAAATAAGCAAAAGAAAAATGGGTCATCCCTTTAGAAGTTTAAAGCTGTAATAAGATAATTCGGATTTGATCCAAATTGAAGTACATGCTTTAGTAATAATCTCAAAGTGACTTTTGAGAAGTTGGGTTCTCTATTGGGCTTGATGTCCTTGAGGAGTAAGCCTCATGGGCATGAGATGCATTTGGCTACCCCATCTAAAGAAAAGATTTTTTTTTCATCCAAGTCTAATATAGTATGACCATATTTTAAAAAATAATAATATAATTAAGAACAAAACCAAGTCAAGATTCATTGAACCAATACTTGATTTAATTAGTTCTCTTATGGGAATAAAATGTGGGAACATGTGGAGCCCACTCTCCTTAAAGAGAATAATTAAAGTGGGAAAGTTCTATTTTTATATATATCGCATAATCATATCTATATTCATTGAATAAAATAGCTAAAATGGAAAAAATAAGTATTAATCTTTTACTTCCCATAACATATGGCAAAAGATTTGAACAAGATTTTTTATATAAACATTAGAGTTTTAAATCTTATAGAAAAACATCTTATATACCTTGCTCTCGTTGTTCTTTTGTGGGATGTAAGAATTAGTTTTTCAAATTTATGTAAAGGAAAAAAATAATATTTTATTCATTCAATCTCTCTTACTAGGATCAAAGTTTGGTTAGCACCAACTTGTCTTCAAGATCTTTTTTGGAGGTTTAAATTTTTAGCTACATGTGGATTACCATTGGTTGTGTGCTTAGATTAAGATACTGTCCTCAGTTACAAATCCTAAATAAAAGAGGTACTACTAGAAGAAGAAAATTTTTTTTATTGTATAATATCAATCTATGATCTTTATTACGGAGATAAATGGTTTATTCAAGGGTGTGATCAAAATTTTAATTTCTTCGACTACCCAAAGAATGTCATGCTCAGAGTAAGATCTCAACATAAGTATCATCCAACATTTTTATGTGTTGAATTATACAATATTATTACTAGTAGAAGATGTGAAATATGAAGTACATGTTCATTTTCTATATGAGAAACAAAAGATATTGAGTAATAAATCAATCCATTTGGTAACTTCTATGGGAATACCATGAAGTAGAAAATGTGACTTAGAAAAAAAATGAAAAAGAAATATAAATAAATTATCTACATCGCTTTGAATCTTTATTTTTCAATGATGAAATTCCAATAAGTGGGATAGAGTTGTGAGCCCACAAAAAATATTTTTTTTTATATTTTAGCCAATGCTCTAAATTGGCCAAGTTGGTTAAATAAAGAGATAAAATTATTAAAAATTGATGTTATTTTAAAAAATAATTTATACATCGAAAATGGTAATAAAAGATACTAAATTTACTAGATTTAAAGTTTTAATGAAAAAGTTAGACTAATTTGAACACCTAAGAGAAATTTTGTCATTTTAATATTAAATCAAAGATAACATTTTTATTTATTATATTTCATTCTCTACTTCAAGATTCATCTTATGTTTATCTTTTTTTTCTCAGATTCTTCAGTTTTTTCTTATTTCTTTACCAAAATCTTTGAAAAAAATTTTATGATTTTTAGTGAAAACTTATTTTATAGAGTGATTAAGCTCAATAACCCTTTTATTTCATCCAAAACAACCATCGAAGGAGTATAATCTCGACCAAGAAGGTTTGAATTCGGCTTAGTTAATGTATTTTTATTTTCTTGCTAAATTTATTAAATTAGGATTGAAATTACATAAATTCTCAACCTTTTTTCCTTTTGTTTTTGTTGAGTTTAAATTGTGGTTATCATGATCCAATTAAAATATCAAAGTATGGTTTGATATTTAGGGTTTGGAAAAGCTTGCTTAAGATATAAAATCTCTAAAAACTCATATGAAATTTCATATTTTATATTGTTAGTCATACACACACACATATTTTCATGTGTGGAGTTAAGTATGTAGTAATATATATATATATTGGTTACTTTGAAATAAGTTTCATGAAATTTAAATCATTTAATTAAGATATATGATTAATTGATTGAAACTTATAAATATAACACATGAACCAATTTTTTTATAATTAAATTTCAAAACTCATTCACCATTGAATTGTTTAGAGAACTTTATTTTTCTAAAAATAGCAAAATAGTGTTTGATTATATATAAATGGTGCCTAAAATCCTAGCCAATATATTATTTGTCTAATTTTAAAATCAGATAATGTTGATGTGCATGTATAAAATCCAATTAGAAATAATTTGATTCTATATGAGCTATATAATATTTTGAATAAAATTTAAATAATTTTGAAAAACTTATACATTTTGGATATGGGGTTTTGAGGTGACTTTTAATCCTATAAAGGACACGGAGAGTTAAAATTGCAAGAATATCCATGGAGGTAGGAATTATTTATGCCCTCATGTGCACTTGTTGTGAGTCTTGCTTTGTAGAGGTGGTTGTTGGATTGGGAACTAGTAAATCTCTTATGAGTGGGTATTCTCTAGTGGGGGTGGTCGCTAAGATGGAGCTAACATGTTAGTTTTTCCCTCTATATGTCTCATTTTGGCATGGTAGAGCCTTGATATGCATACATTATGTATGTTTGTAAACATGGGATTTGGATTAAAAAAATAAATGTTTTGTGAAACTTACAGACACACAAAAAAATTATGGGTTCATAAATTTGTATAGTCATATATATGTATAAAAATATGTAAGAATATTTCAAAATACATTTTTAAACTATAATCTTATATATTAAAAAATATATGTGGCTATGGAGGTAAAACATATATTTTTTCATATTTTCTTAGGATTTTTTTACTAATATTAGTAACTCACTCTTATTTTTCCTAGGTGGAAGAAATTTAGAAGGTTAAACATGATTTTGAAGCTTTTAGAAAATTATGTGAGGGGTTTGGTGGATCATTAAGATGAGTTTTTAAAAATCTTGTTACATATTTAGTCATAGGGGCAATTTTTGTATAAATGACTTTACTTTTGGATGTAAATGTTAAAACTTGTTAGTTTATGCGTATTCATGTTCTCTAGAATTTGATCTGGCTTAAATGGTTAAATATGATGAATCTTGACCTATTTTATTAAACTTTTTTTAACTGAAGTTTTGAGATTGTGGGTATTTCATAATGAAACTAACATAAAAATGGGAAGGGAAGAAGCTATTTTTGCTTTGTCTATAATTTTTTATAGACATGCCGTCAATAATAAGCATTAATATTTATAGTATGTGTTTTTCTTGATTTTGGAATAATATTTTTAATAAATACTCTTCCATTATTTTTACAAATACTATATGAGTAATTTACTAAATTTACAAAATCTCACCATTAAAAATGCAAAACTCACTCACAATAGATTTTAAAGTATTTAAAATCTTATTATATAATCAAACAAACACATCATAGCTCTCGAGTGGGAATGCCCGAGGGTCATGACAAAATTAGTCTATAAACTAAAAAACCAATGTTTCTTCTTTATAAGATTATTCATCTAGATATTGAATCATTATAAGTATTTTAATTATTTATCTAATATTTAATATTTGATTAATTTATTTTTCTATCACGCATCTAATATTCATCAATTAATTAGTCTATACGTAAAATAATATTAGATATTAATTATATATAATTTAAATAAACAGAGTACAAAACTTAAGGTGAATGAGACAAAAATAATTTCATAAAAATTTAAAAGACTATGGTTCCTTATTTGTAAATGTTTCTAATGAGATTTTGAATTATTGTGATCATTTTATTAAAATGTTTAATAATTATTTATCTAATATGAAATATTTGATTGTTTCATATTTTTGTCATGCATGCAATATTATTAAAAACTTACTTATACATAAAGTGACAGATAGTGTTCATAAATTTATCTGAACTTAGATAATGAGAAGAAAAATTAATTGAGGGATTTGGAAATTGATCTAGTATAACATACTATTCATAAGTTCATTTTAACTACAATATTAAGTACAATACTTAATTTGAATGTCACAAAAATAATTTAATAAAAAGTACTCATTATATATTTGCTAAAACATTAAAGAAATGAAAAATATTTCAAAAGACCAAACTTTGGTCTTCATAATTTTTTACCTAGACTTTATAATCATTGTAAGTAATCTAATTATATTTTTAATAATTATTTATACCCTATTTAATATTTTATTAATTTATTTATTGTCACTACTACAATACCTATCAACAAATTTCTTATGCTTGAACTACCATTAGATATTTTTCATAAGATTATTTTAAAAAAACTTCCGAGTACAAATTTATTGTGGAAAAATAAAAAAAATTTTCATCAAGATTTTGAACCACTACTAGTATTTTAATAACATTTTTAAAAATTATCAATCTCATATCTAATATTTGAATAGTTCATTGTCAATGAAATGCAATGTCATTCAGAAGTAGACTATACTTAAACTAAAATAATATATTATTCATAAGTTTATTTTAAGTAACATATGAAATGAAAAACTTAAATTGAGAGAGAAAAATGATTTGAAAAACAACGCTCATTATCCATATGAGATAAAAATGAGCAATAATTCAAAAGACAATTACTTATTTTTTGTATATTTTTCACATATATTTTTAATCATTATAAGTATACTAGTTATATTTTTTATAATTATTTACCTTATATCTAATAGTTGATTACATTATTTATTCATAAAATGTGCAATATCCATCACAAAAGTGTGTTATAAATTAAACTAACATTACATATTATCCAAAAGTTTATTTTATGTAACAAATGAAATGCAAAACTTATGTTGAGTGATATAAAAATGATTTGATAAATAATTTTCATTATCCATAAGTTTGTTACTCCTAGGTTATAAATCATTATTAGTAATTTATGTATATTTTAATATTTGGTAAGACAATGTGTAAAAAAGGTGATAAAGTAAGTGAGAATTAAACTGATTCAATATTCATTGAACTGAGACTTGATTTGACAACTTCACTTATGGAGAAGGAATGTGAGAGACATGTTGATCGCAATATCCTTATAGAGAACAATTAATGTTGAAAAGTTCCTTTTGAAATCACAAAATTATTTCTATATTCATTGAATGTAGATAATTGAAAAGAAAAAGGGAGAATTGGTCATCAACTTTTCATAATATATAGCAATAAATTTGAACAATAGTTTTATACGAACATAAAAGTTTTAAATATAATAGAAAAATTTCTTCTTATATCCCTTGCTTGTTATGATTCTTTTGTAGGATACAACATTTTTTTGTTAATTTTGTGTTAATGAGAAAATAGGATTTTCTCCATTCAATCTCTTGCTAGGATCCAAGTTTGGCTAACCTCAACTAGTTTACAAGATCACATCCTTAGAGATTTTTATTTGCAACTTCATGTGGATCATCATTAAAGGCATGCTTAGATTGAGATGCTATGGTTAGTTGAAATCCAAAAAAAAAAAGAGGTACATTTACAAGAGATAGATATTTTTTTTTGGACAATATCCATTGATGATCTCGATTTTATAGATTCATGATTTATTAATGGGTGGTATCAAAATTTTAATTTCTTCTACTACCCCATGGTGTTTAGGGTAAGATCCCAAAATAAGTATCATTCAACCCCTCTCATGTAATGAATTATACTATTTTATTCTTATTGGAAGATGTTATTTGTTTAACAAATTGGAGATCTACATGGCATCCCATATAGAACCTCATACGATGCTATTTGTATACTTACCTGATAAATATTGTTGTAGGCAAATTCTACAATGGAAAAATGATCCTCCCAACTATCCTTTTATTCCAAGATGCATGTTCGCAACATGTCCTCCAAAGCATATATCATTCTCTCTGTCTGACCTTCTGTCTATGAATTAAAAGTAATGCTCATAATTAATTGTCCTCACAACCTTCTAGAAACTCTTCCAAAAGTGAGCCATGAATCCTGAATTCATATCTGATACAACATATGCTAGTACTCCATGTAACATAATAAACTCTCATTTGTACAACCTACAAAAATCTTCTAGTGTGAAGGTCATCTAAATAACTAGGAAATATACCAACTTGGTGAGTTAATTTACTATCTTCAACACCACACCATACCTCTATCACATCCATGGAAAGTAAGTCACAAAGTCCATCGTGATGTACTCTCACTTCAATTTTACTACCTCCAATAACTAGAGCAGTCTTGCTCACCCTAGGTTCTTAACCATGATCGACTGACTTGTGAGACAATATTGAACAAAGTCCCCAAAATTTCTTTTCATCTTGCTCCAATAATAATGATGATGAAGATCTTTATACATCTTTGTGTCACCTAGATGCATTGTAAAATGCAAGTAGTGGAACTCCTTAAGGATCTCCTCTATCAACTATGTCTACTAGGGAACTATAACCCTTCCCTTATATCGAAGACTATCATCCATGTTAATAGCCCAACCGTTATCACCTGTATCCAACCATACTCTATTCCTCATGAATGATAATTATGTATCTTGCTCCTAGGACTTAATCATCCTGCTCTACAAGGAAGGCATAGCCACCAAGCTCCCCAAAACACCCATATCTTAATCATATGATTTTGTTGATAACATTATCATAATATTTGCTTTTATTATTATTTTATATAAAGTACACCCAAGGTAATAACTAAGAGTTCTTGTTTAGACATACCCAATTATTCTTCTAGTACTTTTAAATGTTTGCTAGTCATTTTATTTTTACAATAAAAGCCATTTTTATAAGATTAATTACATGGCATGAAACATTCACATTTTGCTTCAAAATTTTTTAATTTTCTTAATGAGACTCTTTTTTCCATTATCAAATACTATTGTATATCAACAAAGGCTAAGTGACTTACTATATCGTGGCTTCCCATCATATACTTCACTCCTATGTAATTTTCATTCAATTTGTTAAGGTTTCTTGAAAAGAATTCAATCATTAAAATAAAAAGGGTAGGAGATAATGGATCACTTTCTCAAAAAGAATTTAGTCATAAAAATAAAACTAGAAATAGAAAATTAAAAGTTTCCCCATTGATTAGTATAAATAAATAATCATGGGGTATACACTTCTCCATCATTGAGTTCTCCTCACTTGAAAAAGCCAAAATGTCCAAGTATCTTAAATAAAAATACCCAATCCACCATATCAATAGCTTATTCTATATCGGGTTTAATAATTGCCCTCTTTTACTATCCTTTGAAATCAAGTGTGTAAGTTCCTAAGCTAAATGAATATTGTTAAATATGCTTCTAGTCACAAAAAATCTAGCTTGATATTCAAGAATACATTTATTCAAATATATTTTAATTATGTTAGAAGATATTTTAGCAATGATTGTATAGGATATGTTACAATGATGATTGGCCTAACTTCCATCCATTTTTTAGGTTCTTTTTTTTTTAAGGTATTAAGACAATTAATGTACCCATGAAGGACTTGGGCAAGAAATTTTTTATTAAAAAACTTTTGGCATTCTTCGAAAATATCATCCTTAACAAATATCTCATTAGGTTTTTTAAAATACAGTTGAGAATCGATCAGTTCCTGGCATACTATATGAGTTGATAGGAAATATCATAGCCTTAACTTCATTTTTTGTTGGTAATTTTCATAGTTCAAAATCATCAATAACTTTATATTATTTTATGAGGTTTACAATCCAGATTATGACCATATGTTTCTGCCTCTCTTTTTAATTTTTTAAAATATTTTATTCTCAATTTTATAATATCCTCATTTTTAGCCAATCATCTTCTTCCTCTTATATATGATAAAAATGAGCATTGGTTCTAGAATCCTAATCAAAGAATGAAGAAATCTTGTGTTTTTATCCGCATATTTAAGGCATTTAATTATATATTTTTCCTTTTAATAAATTTTCGTGTTTAGTCGGGTTTTCTCTAAGTTTTTCCTTTCTTCTCTAAGCTTTTATGTTTTATTGTCCTCCTTACCTTCCATTTGTAATTATGTCTTCAAGATTTTTGACACCCCAATCCCTAGGTGGTCCTGCTCATTGATCACACCGGGATAATGAGCATTTTTTTCACAACAAGTTTTACATGTTTTATGTATGCTCTACAAAATAAAAAAAAAATACATGAATAGCAATCTAGCCACAATCGGCTTTCTTCACACATGCGGTTTTGTATATGAGTTTGTACCCTATACCTAAAAGGGTGTCTCACAACGAAGTGAGCAAAGCTCAATAGAGATAAACTTCTATATAGCTACAACCCACCTAAGTGTACGTAAAAAAATAAAGTCATGTGCATATGTCAACACACATCCAAGTACAATGTTTACATGAATGTAAATATAGATAAAATATTTTTGTGCCAATATGATGAGTCTCACCGACTCTCTCACATGTGCCTAAACCAAGTATGACATATATATATATATATATATATATATATATATATATATATATATATATATATATAATATTCTCCAAATAATATTATACATTCTTCGAATGTTAGACATTCTCCAAAATTTTGGATATACTTTGAATATTGAATATTCTCTGAAAATTACTGTATAACTCAGTTTGAACATGGTCTCGTTTTGAGCCTATATAATTAACACTAAATATATTATTAAATAACAACCATGCACACACCCATTTATTTGAGATGTCTTCATGCATATGAAATATAAGTATGTTATTTTATGATTAAATTATGTCACATGCATAATTATAACTATATGAATATAAATCATTGTGCAACACGTTATTCAACCAAACAAAGTAATTTTCAACCAATAATAATTCATAATTTAGTCTTAAAATAGTCTCGAAATGCATTATATTCATGGCCATTTACATCCTTGAAATGAAAAGAGATTTAATAGGAGAAACGCATAACTCTCAGAATATAAAGTAATAAAGCTCCTTCATATTAGTACCTTCATGAAGCTCTCGTCAAATGTAGTAACTTTATTTCTTAGACAATTTTGTTCCGACCCCAAAATATCCAACTAATGAAAAAGATCGCTTTGATATTTTATTTTTTTTCCACACTAGAGAAAAACATGTACATTCCCATTTTTCCGTTTGTCTTTCTATTTTCACATTTTTTATATTTAATATTATTTTAATTAATAATAATAAATAATATTAACAAAAAATGGGTCATCTAACTACTCATGCATGGAGCCATGTTTTCCCATTTTTGTTTCCCAATTTTATTAATATTTTAATTAAGAATAATAAATAATATTAACAAAAATGGGACATTTGGCTACTCAAGCATACATCCACATTTCCCATTTTTGTTTTCCTTTTTATCATTATTTTATTATTATTTTAATTAAAAATCATAAAATAATATTAATCAAGAAATGTCTAAATTTTTAATATCTCAGAATTCAACGAAATTTATTATAGTGGCTATATTTTGTGAGATGAATTTAACAGCGAAGTCTATTTTGTCATCAAGAATCTAAAAACTATCAGATTTTTTTTTTATGATAAAATTATCATTTTGCCTTTTTTTAGAAAAATCATATTATTTTTTTTTAATTTTACAAGATTAAATCCTAATCCTTTTTTATATTCTAGAAGATGTTTCCAAATGCCCTTTTATTCCAAGATGAATCCCCTATTTAAATGTGAAATAGTTTTTCAATCCATTTTATTGAACCAACCCTTTTTGCTGGAAAATTCCAATCTATGGGAACAAAATCATAAAAATCTATATTATTCCATATGTTAGAAAGTGAATTATATATATATATATATTGTTTCCATATCATTTCTCCACCAAATAGTAATGGATAATGATTTTAACAATTTTAATTCAAGTGACTAATGTGTGTATTGTGGAAGACTTCATTTGATTTAAAGTTTATTAATTCTCTATTTAGTCGTGCCTAAATATTCTTCGATGCCCAAGTAAACTTAGTTCCCTCACAACTCTCAGCCATTAATCCACAATCATATATAAAGTTGTTAAAGTCTTATGTATCTCTTTGATTAAGATTTTTTCTTCTAGATTTTTTATCATTTTTCATGGTCGTATTAAATTCATAGTAACCAACCAAGGATCTTAAATGTTTTGTGAATAAGTTTCTAATGGTAGCCATAAATGATCTCTTTTAAAAATGTTATATTTTTTAGAAACTAATGTAAGATTAATCTTAGTTTTCCAAATTTCTTTATTAATTTATAAATGTAATGTTTGTACATTATTATTTAAAACTTGTATATTTACTTCATTTTTCTATAATAGCTATTTTTTGTTTGGATTATTCAAAGCCTCATCATAATTTTATTTTATTTTAAATTCTTTTAGGCATGTTTCCTAAAGAAATGGTCCAATAAAAGTTAATATACAATTCTTATTTATTTTAAAAATAATTTTAACTCATCTTCTCATACTTTTTTTTAGCTGAGCCTTTATTATTCCAAACTAATATTGACATAATTATATAGTATGTTTAGAGGATAGGGTTGGAGACTTCCATGGCACTATCACCAACCATAGTATTGTATGCAACCTTTTTGAGTTATCTTTTATTGTGTTTTGAAGTTTTTATAGTTTTTCAGTGTTATAAGTGTTAGAAAAATCGTCTATTATCCTTTCCTATTGCCTTTGCAAATGAACCCTTGTCCCATTAGGAGCTGGAAATACTTTAAAATTCAAAGAACTTTGTTTTCCAACTTTTAAAAGATAATAATTAAGCACACAAAAAGGGCTTCTATCTCATGGATTATCCCACTTACTTGATTTATTCCATTGGCTAACTCCTCCTCTTGATGAATAGCACAAAGTGGTTCAATATCAATTGATGTCTAGCAATCATAATTGACAATGGTTAGTGAATCTATCTTCTCATCATCATAAGGCTTATTCATTTGAGTTATGAAAGCCTCTTCTAGGGTGTTTCCACTTTCCATATCAGTGTTCGATTGAACCTATTGTAATTAGCCACTTCATCCATTTTACTTATTATAATTTTTGGTTTCCAAACTTGTTTAGCACTAGCCAGATACTTAGCATCTTTTCTACTTGACTATTTTATTTGTTTTCTTACGAGATAATGTGTGTTTTACTTTCTATCTATATATTGTCTTCTTAAGCTTGGTTGGTCAATAAAACACTCTTGTAAAGGATGTTCTAGCTTTTGACAATGCCAACATAATGTTGGAAAGTTTTTATATCTAACTCCTTGACAATATCCTTAGAACCTATTCATCATATATGGATAGAATTGGAAATATTTCTTTAAATCCAACTCAATCAAAGCCTTTGGAGATTAAAATCTATTCAAGAAATTATTTATTACTTACATTATTAAAAATGGTTATCCTAGAATTCTTACCAAAGAAAGCTTTATAATCATGCTCCATAGGTGAATTGAGAGAAATAAAAAACTAATCCATACCTTAACTATTGATATTTCATTCACAACATCAAAAGTTGGCATCCAATTGAAGAATATTAAAACCATAATATTGATATATATAGTGTTCCTAAGACATTTTATTGTATAATCTTCTTCCTATAAAAATTTTGTGACAAAATGGATGGATTAAAATAAATATACTCCAAAAAGTTTATTTCAAATTAGTTAAAAAAAACTATAAATTTTATACATTTTATTAAACGATTTTGACTCTCAATTTATAGTAAATATTCACCATTTTAAATGAGGTCATAACTAATAGGATATATTAGTTAATGGATAAGCTCTTTTTTTATGCATATTTCAGATTCAATTAAAAAGGATTAATAAATATTTTAAATTAAATAAATAATTATTAAAAATTTAATTAGAACACATTTAATGTTTTGTACTAATCATTTTAGTTGAAATAAACTTAAGAAAAATATCTGTGTTACTTCAAGTATAAACTAATTTATTAATTGATATTTCATGTGTGACAAGAAAATGAATTTATCAAATATTATATATGATATAAAAATTAATTAAAAATATAATTAGAATAATTTTAATGATTCAAAACATAGTTGTAAAAAGTTAGTAATATAGAACCACATAAAAAAATTTCACATTTCTTATGGTGAGAGCTATTGCTTTTTTGTAAATAAATTGTATTATGCCTTTTGGTAAATAAACTTAAGAATAAATGCTATGTTAGTTAATGGATATGCTATTTTGTGGTTATATATTGCATATGAAATGAAAAAAAAAATAAAGTAACCAAATATTACATATGAGATAAATAATTATTAGAAAACATATAATGATTCAAAATATATGGGATAAAAACTATCTAATAATTAATTTCTACCATTAAATTTTGGCCCATTTATTTAATATTATAGTATTTGAATAATAATAAATTTTTTATAAACATTTTTCTATCTATAAAATTAAGTATTGTACCCATTATTATTAATAAGACAAACTTATAAAAAATATGTTATATTAATTTAAGTATAGACTAATTTCGTGATAGATATTCCATGTGCAACAAAAAATGAACGAATCCAATAATATGTATGAGATAAAAAAAATTATTGAGAACATCTAATAAGTTTTATATTTGAATTTTGCACATTTCTTTAATGTTATAGCCCTTTTATAAAATTTTTTAAAATAATTTTCATCTGTAACAAATTCTATTTTATACTCAATATTTTTTTTAAATAAACTTTTGAGTAATATACTATAAGAGTAATTAGATATACTATTTTGTTATTGAATATTAATTATGCAAAGAAAAAATAAATTAATTTAATTGTAGATATGAAATAAATAATTATTAAAAATATTGTTAGAACACTTATAATAATACAAATGTAGGGGGAAAAAACATAGTAACAAGTAACATTTAGATTTGAATCTGCATTCCTTTCTTTAATGTTATCGCATTTGGATAATGAGAAGTTTTGTGTCTGCCAAATTAAATTTTGTAATCATTATTTAAATTAAAATATGGGTAAAAAAATGTGCTATGTCAATTTATGTATAGATTATTTTGTTGATGAATATTTCACGTGTGATAAAAAAATGAATTAAACAACTATTATATATTAGTTAAAAAAATTATTAAAAATATAATTATAACACTTACAATGCTCTATATATAGCAATAAAAAAGTACTAATAAGAATTTATTTTTGAATTTTCTTTATGATTTAAAGCTATAGCCTTAGGACAACAAGAAACTTTTATTCAATCTTTTTTGTATCCCTAAATATATATTCTACACTTTATATTTTTTTTTAAAATAAATTAATGAAAAATATATCATATTAATTAATGAGTGTTTATTTTGTTGATGCATAGTGTTGATGCAATGATAAAATTGTATTAATAAAATTTTAGGTATGACATTAAAAATTTTTGAAAATATAAATATAATACATTGGATGATTAAAAATGTTGGGAAAAAAACATACTAATAAGAAATTTTTTCTTTTGAATTTTGGCTTATTTCATTAATATCACAACATTTGAATAATAAAAAATATTTATCATAATTATTTTTCCTGTCTCAAATTATATTTCTACTCATTATTTTGGTTAGAATAAACTAATAAAAAAATATTATGTCAATTCAAGTATAAATTAATTTGTTGATTTATATTTCATGTGTGGAAAAAATAAACCAATCCAATACTATATATCAGATAAAATATTATTGAAAATATCATTACAATACTTAAATGATTCAAAATATAGTTGTAAAAACTTTATTATAAATTTTTTATTGTTGAATTTCACACATTTCATGTTATAGCCTTTGCATATTAAGAAATCTTAATTAAACCATTTTTATTTTTCACAATTTATATTTTGTGCATAACATTGTTTAAAAAAAACTTATGGATAATATGCATATAAAATATATAACAAAAAAATATAATTAAAACATTTATAGTAATTTAAATGTATGTGTGAAAACTTACTAAAAAGTTTCTTTTTTGAATTTAGGTTCACTTTTTCAACATTTTAGAATATGGATAATGCAAAATTTTGATCAAAATATTATTATCTTCAAATTGAATTTTTTACTCATAATTTGATTTAAAATAAGCTTGTGAATAAAATGTTATATGATTTCAAGTATAAACTAATAATGCACAATGTAGCAGTAAAAACATATTAACAAGAAACTTCTTGTTTATTTATTTTTGCATTTCTTAAATGTTATAAACATTGGATAATGAGAAATATTTATTGAATTATTTTTTTCTCAAAATAAATTTTCTTTAACCCATTTTAAAATAAATGTATGAATAATATGTTATGTTAGTTAATGGATAGACTATTTCCTTAATGCATATTCCATATGAAAAGAAAAATATGGGTTAATCAAATATTTGATAATCGATAAATAAACAATAAAAATATAATAAAAACACTTATAATGGTTCTAAATGTGGTGGAACAAACTTAAAAATATTTATTTGTTTTTTATAAATAAGAAGAAGAATAATAATAAGAAAATAAAGAAGAAGAAGAAGAATAATAATAATAATAATAATAAAAAGAAGATAAAGTAGAAGAACAATACGAAAAAGAGGTAATAGAAGAACAAGAAGAATAAGAAGAAGAAGAGGAAGAAGAAGACAAGGAAGAAGAATAAGAGGAAGAAGAAGAATAAGAGGAAGAAGAAGAAGGGGAAGAAGAAAAAGAAGAAGAAGAAGAAGAAGAAGAGAAAGATCATGAAGAAAAAGAAGAAGAAGAACATGAAGAAAGGGAAAAAAAAGAAGAAGAAAAGGAAGAAGAAGAAGAAGAAGAAGAAGAAGAAGAAGAATAACAAGATGAAGAGGAAGATGAAGAAGAAGAGGAAGAAGAAGAAGAAAATGAAGAAGAATAAGAAGAATATGGAAAAAGAAAAGGAAGAAGAAGAAGTAGTAGAAGAAGAAAAAAAAAGAAGTAGAAGGGGAAGTAGAAGAAGAAGAAGTGGAATGATAAGAAGAAGAAGATGATGA
Source organism: Sapria himalayana (assembly GCA_029783825.1). Classification (NCBI taxonomy): domain Eukaryota; kingdom Viridiplantae; phylum Streptophyta; class Magnoliopsida; order Malpighiales; family Rafflesiaceae; genus Sapria; species Sapria himalayana. Next base: position 809,588 of record JAREIK010003198.1, on the reverse strand, counting down.
TGTCTAAGAAAAAGAAGAAGAAGAAGATGATGTCGAAGAAAAAGAAGAAAAATGAGAATAAGAAGAATAAGAAGAAGAAGATGATGATGATAAAGAATAAAGGATAAAAATGAGAAGAAGGAGAAGAAGAAGATGAAGAAGAATAAAAGTATGACAAACAAGATAAATAAGAAAAAAATAAGAAGAGGAAAAATAAGAAGAAAAAGTAATACTAGTAGTAAAAGAAGAGGAAGAAGAAGAAATAGAAGAGGAATAAGAAGTAGTAGAAGAGGAGGAGGAAGAAGAAAAAGAAGAAGAAGAAGAAAGGAAAAAAAGAAAAGAAAATAAAAAAGAAGTAGAAGAAGAAAAAGCAAAGTAGGAAGAAATGTAAAATAAGAAGAGAAAAAAGAAGAAAAAGAAGAAAAAAAAAAGAAAAAAAAGTAGAAGAAGAAGAAGAAGAAGAAGAAAAAGAAGAAGAAAAAGTAGATGAAGTAGAAGAAGAGAAATAAGAAACATAGAAAGAATTGGAAGAATAAAAAGAAGAGGAAGAAGAAGAAGAAGAGGAAGAAAAAAAATATGAAGAAGAAGAAGTTGAAGTAGAAGAATAGGAAGAATTAGAAGAAAAAGAAGAGGAAGAAGAAGAAGAAGAAGAAGAGGAAGAGGAAGAAGAAGAAGAAGAAGAGGAAGAATAAAAACAAAAAGAAGTAGATGAAATAAAAGAAGAAGAAGAGGTAGAAGAAGAAGAAAAAAAAAATAGAAAAAGTTGTATAAGAAGAAGAGGAAGAAAACAAAAATGAAGATGATAATGAAGTAGAAGATAATGATGAAAAAGAAGAAAAAGAAGGAGAAGAAAAAAAGAAGAAGAAAAATAAGGAGAAGAAAGAAGAAGAAGAAGAAGAAGAATAAGAAGAAGAAGAAAAGGAAGAAGAAGAATAAGAACAAAAAAATAAATTATGTAACATTATGCCTAGTTGATAATGAGAAATTTTGATAAAAATATTTTTTCTATCTCAATATAAGTTTTGTTCTCATTATTTTAGTTAAAAAAATTTATGTCAATTCAACTATAGACTACCTTGTTGTTGGATATTACAAATATGATAAAAAATAATTAATCAAATTTTAGATATCAGATAAAAAAATTATTAAGAAACTAATTAGAATATTAATAGTGATACAAACTAATGTTGTAAAAACCAACTAATAAAGATTATTTTTGGAATGTTGCTCATTTATTTATGGTTTTAGTATTTGAATAATTAGAAACTTTTATTAACTAATTTTCATCTGTCTCAAATTATATTTTGTACTTAAATATTTTTTAAAATTATCTTATAATAATATGCTATCTTAGTTAATAAATAGATTATTTTGTTGATGAATATAGATGTCAACTAGGCCAAGTAACTCTAGCACGACATAAGACATTGTCCAAAAATGTCATGCTTGGCATGGGATGACTTGGTTTAGAGTCGTGCCTGGATCATCCTCATGCTAGAAAATATCACATGTAGAGGCAACATAGCATGGTATGTTGGCTCATGCTAGCCAAACTAAGCTAATTTTGACTTGACCCATACTACACATGAACGAACCAAGCTACCATGGAATGAACCCAGGCTATACTAGAAAAGATTCATGCTAGGCATGATCTAACCTAGGCTAGTTTGAAATGAACCGAGCCTAGCTTGGATCTAATGCATGCTATCTTGGCAAGGACCGACTTGACATCACATGATTCGCACAACTCGGGTAGGTGGTGGGCCAAAAGGACCATGTTGGGTTTTCAATCTCTAGAATCATGCTAGCATGACATGTGCCTTGCTAAAAATTAAGTAGTACCAAGAATGACATGGTAGCCAATATTGGACTACAAAATAGTTCTTGCTAGCCCAACATGACATGGTTGACATCACAATTGATGCATATAACATATATCATGAAAAATGATTGAATAAAATTTTAGATATAAAGTAAATAATTAGTAAAATATAATTAAAATAATTATAATGATTCATGATGTAGAGGTAAAATCCGTACTAATAAGTAATTTTTTCTTTTCAATCTTAGTAAATTTCATTAACATTATAACATATGAATAATAAAAAAATTGTAAACAAATATTTTTTTTCTGTCTCAACTCTTAAGTCATGTTTTGTGATGATTATTTTAGTTAAAATAAATTTATGAAAATCATTTTATGCCCATTCAAGTATAGACTAATTTGATGAAGGATACTTTAAGTGTGACAAAAAATGAATTAATCAAATATTTGATATGATATAAAAAAGTATTTAAATATATAATTTGTAGGCTTACAATGATACAAAATACAAGTGTAAAAAACTTACTAACTAATAATTATTTTTTAACTTTTCTCATGTCTTTAAGTAATATTTGTATAGTATTTTAGTTAAAATAAATTAATAAACAATATGTTATAATAGTTGTTCAATTCTAGCCTAAATTTCCAATGCATATTGTATGCATGATAAAAAAACAAATTAATTAAATATTAGATTTGAATTAAATACTAATTAAAAAGATAAGTATAATACATATAATAATTCAAAATCTTGGAGTAAAAACTTACTAATAAAGATAATTTATTTTTAAATTTTGGCACTTTTATTTAGTGCTATCTATTGCCTAATTAGTAATATTCATTAAATTATTTCTTTCTCTCTATCAAACTATATTATGTACTCAATATTTTTGATGAACTAAATTGATGAATAATATGATATATTACTTTATGTATTGAGTAATTATTTGGTAAATATTGCATGTGTAATAAAAAATTAAATTAATGAAATGTTAGACATCATATAAATAATCAGTAAAGATATAATAAAAATTATTATAATGATTCAAAATCTAGGTAAAAAAACATTCAAAAATTAAATTTTGAGCTTTTAAATTTTTCCTCATTTATTCATGGTTATAGCATTTGGAAAATGATAAGTATTCTCAAATTATTCTCTCTCTCAAATTAATTTTGTTGTCAATATTTACATGTAGACCAATTTGTAAATTTATACTGATTGTATGTAAAATAATTAACCAAATATAAGATATGACATAAATATTACTATAAATATAATTAAAATACTCATAATAATTCAAATTGGAGGGCTAAAGCATACTAATAAGAACTTTTATATTTTTAAGTTTTAGCTCAATTCATTAAGATTATATAGTCTTGAGAAAATGAGAAATTTTTATCAAATCATATATATCTCTAAATTTTTTTTACTCAATAGTTTAGTTAAAATAAACTTAAAAAATATAATGATTTGTTTGTTGAACTATGACTAATTTTTTGATGAATATTACATGCATGACAAAAAAAAAAGGATTAATTAAATCTTAGATATGAGATAACTATTTTTTAAAAATATAAATATAATATACACAATGATTCAAAATATAGGAGAAAAAGTTTAACCATAATGAATTTTATTTAATAAAGTTATCTCAAAATATAGGAGAAAAATACTAATGAGGAAATTTTCACTTCAATTTTGACACATACTTGAAGGTAATATTTTTTAGATAATAAAAATTTAATAACGTTATTTTTCTCCCACAAATTAATTTTTGTACTTAATATTTTATTTGAAAATAATTGATGAATAATATTCTATGTTATTTTTGATTTAGACTAATGCATTTAACCAAGTGTTAGATATGAGATAAATAATTATTAAAAATATAATTACAAAAGTAACAATTATTCAAAATCTAGGTGAAAACATATGTATAAAAAGTTTTTGTCTTTTGAATTTTTGCTCATTTCTTTAATATTATTAGTCTTTGGATAAATAACTTTTATCAAATTATTTTATTCTTTTTAAAATTAAGTTTTGTAGCTAATATTTAGTTATAAAAATTTACATATAATATTTTATGTTATTTGAAGTATAAACTAATTTATTGATAAAAATATTAGATATGATATAAATAATTATCACAAATATAATTAGAAAACTAAGAATGATTTCAAAATCTAGATGAAAAAACGTACTAAAAATGAATTTTTTATATTTTTATTTTGGCTCATTTTGTTAGGGTTATAATATTTGGATACTAAAAAATTTTTATCATATAATTTTTCACAATTTCAGAGAAAATTTTTTACTAATAATTTTAGTTATAATAGACTTATGAATAATATGTCATGTTAGGTCAAGTATAATCTAATTTGATGATACATATTACATATACAACAAAAAAGAATTAATCAATTAGAAATAAAATGATTTTTTATTACAAACATTATCTTGATATATATTGATTCAAAATCTTTGTAAAATCTTATGGAAAAAAATTATAATTTTAAAATTTGGCTCCTTTCTTAAAGGTTAGACAATATATAATGAATAATTTTTATCAAATCATTTTTTGTCGAATTAACTTTTTGACTCAATATTTTTCAAATAACAAACTTGTGAATAATATGTTATATTAGTTCAAGTATAGAATAATTTGTTGATAGATATTGAATTAGTGACAAATAAAGGAATTCATAAAATGTTAGATATTAGCTAACTACTTATTAAAGTATAATTAACATACTCATCCTAATTCTTAATTTATGTAGAAAATATTTTAATTAGAACATTTTTATTTTGAATTTTGACTCATTTGTTTAATATTAGGCCTTTAGATAATGAATAATAATCAAGTTATTTTCATCTCTCTTAAATTAAGTTTCATAATTAATATATTCGTTAAAATATACTTAGAAATAATATGCTTCATTATTTCAAGTATAGACTAATTGCTTTTTGGATATTACACATGTCATAAAAACAAATTAATTCAATATTTGATATGAGATAAAAATTTATAAAAATATAATTAAAATACTTATAATGATTCAAATTCTTTGTGAAAAAACTTACTAATAATAACTTTTTAATTTTAAATTCTTATTTATTTCTTCAAGGTCATAGACTTATGATAATGTGTAATTGTTATCAAATCATTTTTTCTCTTAAATATATAATTTTTTTACCCAACATTTGACTTAAAAATTAATTATAAATAATATGCAATATTACATTAAGTATACACTAACTAGGTACTATAATTATATCTATAACAAAACATGAATTAATGAAATAATATATGAGAGATAAATTATAATTAATATTTTATTTAAAATACTTATTATAATGATTCAAAATCTAAGTTAAAAGATAGTAATAAGGAATCTTTGGCTTTTGAATATAGGCACATTTCTTTTAAGTTATAAATCTTCTATGTTATAATCAAATTATATGTTATGATATGTTAGTTTAAGTATAAACTAATTTGTTGATTAAAGATAGTGTTTCACAAAAAAAATTGAATTAATAATTTTTAGATGAGAAAAATAATCACTAAAAAATATAGTTAGAATACATATAATGATTCGAAATCTAGATAAAAAAAATACTCAAAAGTAAAATTATATTTTTGATCTTTGGCTCTTCTATTTAAGGTTTTATAGTCATTGGATAATGAATAATTTTCATCAATTTACTTTTATCTCTTACAAGTTATATTTTATATTAAATATTTTAGTTAAAATAAACTTTTCAAAAATATGTTATGGCAAGTCAAGTATATACTAATATGTTGATTAATATTACATGTACAATATAAAATTAATTAATTAACCAATATTTTGAGATAAAAATTTAATAATGTAATTATTAACTAGAGGTGTCAAATGGACCAGGTGGTTTGGGCCCGACCCGAAGCCTAGCCCATTTCATGCGTGCTTGGCTCGACACGACATGATACAGTAGTGTGCTCGAGCCTGTGCTGAGCATACCTTTAACACGAGTCATGCCATGCTGGGCAGAGGGTTTTTGGCCTGTGTGTCATGCCAGGCATGACATGGGTGCCTTACACATGGGCACGACATGGGTGACCACGTACTGAGTGACCCGTGATGAGGGGATGATGTGGTGACCCGATGGGCATTGGCTCGGCATGCCCAATGGGCAACGGTGGCATGGTGCTGAAACCCTAAAATATTAAAAATTAGACCGACCGACCTGAACCAGCCAACCCTAACTAGCCCGAACCAACTCGAACCTAGGCAGTTTTCGGGCCTCAGGCTCATGCCTGGCATACCCTCCAAAGAACCGTGTTGTGCCAGACACGACATGCCAGCCCGGCCCATTTGACATCTCTTTTATTAACACACCCCCACCTTTATAGTAGGCAATGTGCACCTCACAAAAACTCTTGTCAATACTTTCAATGACTAGAGAATCCTTTGAATCTAAGTCACGCTACTTGCTAAAAACTTGTATAATTTATTTTATATAGATACATATAATACATGTCAAAACGTGTAAATACAATTGAAACTTCTAATATATGACAACCAACAATATTTTTTTAAAGAGCCTCAGGCTCATCACATTTTCATAAAAAAAAAAAACTATGTTCATGCATATGCACCTCTATACAAGTTAAAAGTATTTTATAACAAAAGGTAGTTACAATTTTCTACAATATATAGAATAGTGAGTATATACAACACATATAACTAAAAGGTAGTTACAATTTCTTTATAAAAAGCTTGTTTATTCTAAAAATGTGTCCAAATTTGTAAAACTATCTTTTACAAAGCATTTTCATAAAACCATGATTGCTTTGCTATAAAAGTTTCTAACACTTTTTGTAAAAATTCTTGCTTGCTTATTAGTGATTGATTTTAAGTTGTATGTGAAGATGTTTAAAATATATTGATCAACCACTAGATGCCATTCTTGCTTATTGTACTTTGGTAAACACAGGAAATCTATGTCTCTATTGTGCCGACAAAAGGACCTTATGTCCATGTCATCTTTTCTAGTAAATATGATGGAATGCTTCATCACCACATAATTAGCTAATGCATTAACCCAGTATACTCCAGTATATGCAATGGTCATCCTCTAATATGTCCTAATGCATGAGCTAAGTTTTCACGACAAGGAAAATATAAATTACAATGAAATCATGTCTTATCAATTCTGTGTATGTACAAAATACATCTGAATGGTAATACTTGTTTAAAATTAGGAATTTCTTAAGGCCAAACTTATACATTACAATTTTGCTTTCTTAATAAAGCATATTGCTTGCTTGCTTGTTCTATAAAATATGGTTTAATAAATTAAAACCATAAAGTTTAAAATATGGTTCAACAAATCAAAAACCATAAGCTATAATATATAGTTTAATAATTAAAACTATACCATACAAATGATAAAATGATTTATAAACATTACATTGGAATTGAAAAAAAAAGTTTAAAACACTCATATTTTCATTTACAACAGTTTAGAGTATGACTTCACATTTTGTGCACCTCCACTTTTACCCTACATTGAGTCTTTTAAAGAAAAATCTAGAAAAAAAAGGCCATTTTACCCAGACAACCATAAACATGCTTACTAGTAAAATTAGAATGAAAATGTGGCAACTCTTTGTTAACTACTTAAATTCATATTAATTTTGGCATCAAATTTGAGCACTTAGGATCTTAAATCCACTCCTAATTGGCACTAAAGGAAAACCTCAAAATGCCTTACAACTTAACAAAGTTGGGAATTCCAAACCAATCACATTAATAATTAGAATTAACCACTTTAATAATATTTAAACTAAGCCCTTAACTTTTTAAGCTAAGATTTTACTTAGGCCAAAAACCAAACAATGATAGGCATCTATGTTCCTTAAACCCCAACTTAGGAATTCACTTACAAATCATGTCTGAACTATGAAGTCAATTACACAATCAAGCAAGATAACAAACAAAGAGCAATAACCATGGTTTCATGGTAGAGAATTACCAATCTTGATTTTTTTTGTTGCTTTATTCTTACCCAAATAAAATTACTCTTGCCTAATTGATGAACCAACCTTGCTCTCCACCTCCCAAGGACCAAAAACTCAAGAAGAAGTCAAAGAAATCTCGACCTTCTCTCAAGTGAAACTCATGGTGTTTTTATTCTCTAAATGGTTTGAATTTATTTTTAATTGTAAGTCTTAAAAAAATTACATGTCTAAAGAAAATTGCAAGGCTCTATAAAATTACAAACGTTAACTAGTTAAAGCTTTCATGATTTTCACTTTCCTTAATTATAAAAAAATTGAAATATTTTTTTCGAAAACTTTGCAATTTCATCGATAAAAATAGCTTTCAAAATTACTACTATGGAATTCAGATAATTAAGGAATTCCTTGTTTCACATATGTGACACTATGTTTACACATACCATACACCCTTTTGGGATGAGGCATTACAAATCCTTTCGCCTTTAGATATTTTCATCATCGAAATGAGCAAACAAAACTCAAAGCAAAGGAAAATACCTCAATTAGAAAATAATTGAGGATACTGACAGCATATCTGAGCCTCTGGCTCACAAGTTGTTGCCTCGCTCTCATGATTCCTCCATAAGACTTTACCAAAAGGAATTACCTTACTCCTCAATACTTGTTCCTTGCAAATTTACAATCTACACAAGTCTTTTTTCATAAGGCATGTTTTCCTTTAGCTGTACTGATTTCTCTCTTAGCACATATGAAGGATCTAAGATGTACTTCTTTAACATCGACACATGAAATGTGTCATGAATCCTGGATAACTATGAAGGTAACTTGAACATGTAAGCTTCTAGCCCTACCTTGCTCACAATCTTATAAGGCCCTATTAAATCTTTGCCTAAGCTTGCCTCACTTCTCAAATTTGAAAACACCTTTCGAAGGAAAAATATTTAGGAAGACCCCATCACCTATCTCAAACTGTGAGTCTCTGTGATGGTTGTATGCATACTATTTCTGCCTATCTCTTGTCATATTTAAGTTGTCATAGAAAACTTTCAATTTCAATGAAGTGACCTACACTAACTCATGGCCTACTAGTCTTCTCTCACCAACCTCATCCTAGCACACTAGAGTCCTACACTTCCTCCCATACAAAACCTTAAATGGAACCATCTCTATACTGGCTTGATAGTTCTTATTGTAAGAGAACTCCATTAGTGCCAAATAAGTATTCCAACTCTCCTTGAATTCCATCACATAAGCTCTCAGCATATCTTCTAACATCTGAATGGTCCTCTTTGCTTGGCCATCCATCTGAGAATGAAATGGTGTGTTGAAGTAAAAGAAAGTACCTAAAGATACCTGCAAACTAGGCCAAAACTTATATGTGAACCTAGGGCATTGATCCGAAACTATTGAAATCGGAACCTCATGAAGTATCACTATCTCATTCACATACAACTAGGCCAACATTTCTAGAGAATCTTTAACATTAACTAGTAGAAAATGGGTAGATTTCATTAGTCAATCAACTATCAACCAAATAGCATTGTGTTACCTCTAAGTCCATGCAGTCCTATCATAAAATCCATGGCGATCTTCTACCATATCCATATTGGAATAGAGAGAAACTATATCTTTCCCATGGGCCTCTAATGCTCTACCTTCACTTGCTGATAGGTTAGGCATATGAAGATGACACCTATGATCTCTTTATCAATCCCATTCTACCATTAATGTTCTTTCAATGTCTTGTACATCTTGGTATCTCCTAGATGCACAACATAACCATATGAATATTCTTCTTCCATAATATCTCTTTTCAACTCTCCATACTTTGACACACACATTTTATGCTCTTTCACTTTCAATTCTTCATCTATGATTTGATACTCTACATAAGCAATCTTTTTTTCCTCAGGTTTAACTATTTATTGGTGAAAACATATCGAAGACTTTTAAAATCTATAAAGCTCCTAAAAGGAGCACCATATATATAATACCTTTATATCTTCAGAGAAACATGACTACTCAAGCTCTAAGTCATGTGTAGGGTAACTCTCCTCATGTTTCTTCAACTACCTAGAGGCAAAGGCAATCACCCTATCATTCTACATCAACCACAACCAAGGCCTTGCTGGGAAGCATCATTGTAAACCACAAACCCATCTCTCCCATTTGGCAAAGCTAGAATTGGAGTTGAAGTCAATCTATCCTTCAACTTCTCAAAATTATACTAGAATGCATCCATCTAATCATACTTGATATCCTTCATTGTCAGCTTGGTTAGTGTGGATGCTATCCTAGGAAATCCTTCAACAAACTTTCTATAATACCCAGTTAAACCAAGGAAGCTCATAACCTCTGACATTTTCTTTGGAAGTTTCTAGCTTACCATAACTTCTATTTTCTGGGGATCCACATTTGCCTCCTCAAATAAGATCACATAACCTAGAAATGATACCCTGTCAAGCCAAAACAAGCAGTTGCTCAATATGCTAGCACATCACATTTTTTCTATGCATGACCATGCCATCGTGCCAAGCCTAGCATGGCATGAAAATAATATTGCTAGCCTAGCATGGCATGGTGGCATGACAGATTGCAGCACCATGGTAAACCATGCCAGATAGTTCCCTATAGAACCCATTGCACGAAAATACAACAAATGGGTGGTTTACGTGGCCGGCCAATTGCAATCAGCCACATAAGCAAGATCCAACTTACATGGCTAATTTTTTTTTTAAAATTTATAACCTGCCCCATCGAGTAGTCACCCAACAAAATTTGACTCGTGACCCTTAGTCAGTCCTGAGTTGGTGGGTAGTTAGTTTGTTGGACCGTGCCTCTAGGCCAAGCACATGGTTTGTGCCTAGCCTAGCACAAGGCATGGCTTGTGCCCTCCCAACACGAGATGAACCATGCCATTGGGAAGCATGACCTAGGACTAGGCATGGTTCTGGACCATGCCATGATGGGCCAAGCATGGCTGAATCATGTCATACCTCAGGTTGTGCCCGAGCTGCCTAGCATGGTTGATACCTCCAATAAAACTACAACTCCCTTAGGGTATACAACACAATTCTTAGGTGCTCTAAATATTTTTTAGACTTTTTAAATATACTAAGATATCATCAATACAAACTATGAAAAACATATCCAAATTTGGTTGGAATACCTAATTCGTCAAATCCTTAAATGCTGCTAGGGCATTAGTCAAGCCAAATGACATCACTTGAAACTCATATTCTTCATAGCATTTTCTGATGCAGTCTTCGAAACATTACCCTTATGCACCCTCACATAATGATACCCAAACCTTAAATCTACCTTGGAGTCCACTCAAGACTCTTGGAGCTAATATATAACTCATTGATCATAGGGAGTCAATAATGATTGTGAATAGTAACTCAATTTAGCTACTTGTAATCTATACATAGCTAAATCTTTGATCTTTCTTTTTCATGAAGAAAACTAGAGATCCCCATGGGACCATATTAGTCGAATGAATTCCTTAGTCATCTACTTTTCCAAATAAGTCTTTAGTTTCCTCAACTCCATTGGAGTCAACCTATAAGGAGGAATAGAAATTGTCTCAATTTCTAGGATCAAACCAATAGCGAACTCCACTTTCCTATCTAGTGGTAATCCTAATCATCTTGAATTACATCTAGAAGCTCTCTAACAATTGGAACCTCATCCACTAGAGTATCTTTCTTCCCTATCAACACTACATAAGCTTGATAACCTTAACAAACCTTATACAATATCCTCTGGGCTATTATGATAGAGATCATACTAGAAAATAACACTCAAGGTATTCACCTAAAGTTACCTCAATTGTTTCTAGGCTATGATACTTTATTTACTTTTTTATAACAATCTAATGTGGCCCTATGTTGAGACAACCAATCAATACTAAGAACTACATCAAATTCTCTCAAATTCATGGCCACAAGATCTACTAGGAACTCTGATCCCTTAATCAAAATTCTACTATTTCTGACTACTCTATCTGAGAATAATGGATCTTCGGCTACAAGAGAAACTTTCATATGACTCCATATGGATGGGTCTATCTAGAAGAAATCTAAGAAAGGTTAGGATGAAAATGAATGCATGGCTTTTGGGTCCATGAATATATATGCATCATGATCAAGGATCAAAATAATATTAGAAACCACATCTGGAGCTACATTTGCATCATGTTGAACCATAACATATACTCTGGCCTATGTATGAGTCTTTTTCTACATTCCTTGGGCACTACCTATGCCTCTACCATGGCCACGTATACTAGTGGATGCATTGGTCTCTCTACTCTAGAAACCTTTCCATGAAGACCTTTGAGTACTCATCTCTAATGCTGAGTTAGTTGGATTGGCTATTGATGTCTCTCCATGAATACCTCTCCACAATAAAGATACCTTGTATGATATCTTTAACATTTCTCAAGATATCAATTTCGACACATATTATAAATGGGAAGAATACTCTAGGTGTCACTGGTGATAGTCAGGGGTCTCATTGATCATTGACTAGAGGTAGTTACCCAACATGCACCTTGGCCTCTATGATCTCTACTTTTGCTTCTTATTCTGCTAGACTGACCAGAACTTTATAGGAAAGTATCGTTTGCATTCCTCAGACCTTCCAACCTACTTCGACACATAGTTATATTACTAATCTCAACTCTAATCTGGTGCTATAATTTTATGTGGATGGGTCTATCTACACCTTGGCCTCAAGTAAGTTGCCAAATTTGTTCTTAGGAACCATAGACAAATTAATTCTAATCCGGTGCTATAATTTTATAAAAAACTACTTGCTTTTCAAAACTTCATCAACCTAAATATATGGAACCAATTAGACTAGGCTCGAGAACCTCTTCTCATACTCTGTTATTGACATGTTAATATACTCTAATCTACATGACTTATAAATAGGTGTTTTATCAACTCGTTATAAATGAATGACTTATAAATTCATTATAAATGAACATATTATCAATTAGTTGTAAATGAGTATTTTATCAACTCATTATAAATTAGAATCTTATGAATTTATTATAAACATTTATTTTATTAACATGTTATAAATGAGTATCTTATTAATTCAATATAAATGAGTATCTTATCAACTCGTTACAAATGAATATCCTACCAAATTGTTATGAATGTGTATCATATCAACTAATTCTAAATGAGTATCTTATAAATGTTATATAAATTTGTGTCTTATTAACTCATTATAAATGAGAATCATATAAACTTCTTATAAATGAGTGTCATATCAACTCATTAGGAATAAGTATTTTATAAACTTGTTATAAATGAGTGTCTTCTCAACTTAATACAAATGAGTGTCATTTCAACTAGTTATAAAAAACATGTTTTAAAACTCATTATAAATGAGTGTCTTATAACTCGTTACAAATAAATGACTTATAAATTCATTATAAATGAGTATCTTATCAATTAGTTATAAATGAGTGTCTTTTCAACATGTTACAAATGAGAGTCTTATGAACTCATTATAATTAATTATACTATTAATTCATTATAAATAAATATTTTATTAACTATTTATAAATGGTTGTCCTATCAAGTATCAACTCATTGTAAATGTGTGTCATATCAACATATTGTGAATGAGTATTTTATCAATTTGTTATAAATGAGTGCTATATTAACTCATTATAAAAGTGTGTTTTATCAAATCATTATAAATAAGTGTCTTATCAATATGTCATAAATAAATGACTTATAAATTCATTATAAATGAGTATCCTATCAGCTAGTTATAATGACTATCCTATCAACTAGTTATAAATGACTATCTTAACAACTCATTATAAATGAAAATCATATGAATTCCTTATAAATAATTATCTTATCAACTAGTTATAAATTAGTATTTTAGTAACTTATTATAAATGAGCATCTTATCAACTCTTTAATATGATGGTCTTATAAATACATAATAATGAGTGTTTTATTAATTCATCATAAATAAATATCTTATTAAATCAATATAAATGATTGTCTTATCACATTATTATAAAGGAGTTCCTTATCAACTTATTATAAATGAGTATCTTATCAAGTTCTTATAAATGCATATTTTTACAATTATTAAAAAATAGTGCATTAAAACTCTTTACAAATAAGTGTCTTATGACTTATTATAAATGAGTATTTTATCAACTCATTACAATTGAGTGTTTTTTTAACTCATTATAAGCATGTGAAGCATCAACTCATTATAAACAAGTGACTTATCATTGTGTAACAAATGAGTCTTATCAACTCATTATAAATGAGTGTTTTATCTACTCATTATTAATGATTGTCTTATTACTCATTATAAATGTGTGTCATATCAAGTCATTATAAATGAATGTCTTCACAACTTATTACAAATGAGAATCTTATCAACTCGTTATAAATGAATATTCTTAATAACTCATTGTAAATAAGTGTCATATCAAGTCATTATAAATGTGTCTTTTATCAACTCAACATAAATTAATATCTTATGAACTAATTATAAATGAATATTTTATCAACTCACTATAAATGAGTGTCTTATCAACTCATTATAAATGAGTATTTTATAAACTTTATATAACTAAATGTTTTATCAACTCATTATTATTAAAAAATCTTATTAACTTTTTATAAGCATGTGTCATTTTAACTCATTATTAATAAGTGTGTTATCAACAAATTCAAAATGAATTTCTTATCAACTTGTTATAAAGGAGTATATTATCAACTCATAAACAAGTGTTTTATGAACTCCGTATAAATGAGTACCTTATGAACTCATGATAAACAAGTGTCATATCAACTCAACATAAATGAGTATCTTATCAACTAATCATAAATGATGTCTTATCAACTCATCATACTTGAGTGGTTTATCAAATCATTATAAATGAGTATCTTATTAATAAATTTTAAACTAGTGTCTTATGAACTTAGTATAAATAAGTATTTTATCAAGAAGTTATAGAAAAATTAACTTATTATTAAAGAAAATATTTTCATGTCATTATAATTGAGTTTCGTATCAACTTGATACAATTCAGTGTCTTATCAAAACTTTATAATTGAGTGTCTTATCAGCTTGTAATAAATGAGTGTCTAAACAGTCATTATGAATGAATATCTTATCAACTTAATACATATGAGTTTCTAATAAAGTATTTATAAATGAGTATCTTATCAACTCATTTTATACAAGTGCCTTACCAACTTATAATAAATGAGCATCTTATCAACTCATTAAATATGTTTCCTATCAACTATTTATAAAAAACTATTGTTTTGACTCATTATAAATGAGTAACTTATCAACTTGTTATAAATGTGGGTCTTAAACTCATTATAAATGAATGTCATATCAACTCATCATAAATGAGTATTTTTTTCAACTTATTAATAATTACGGTCATACAAACTCGATATAATTGAGTATCTTATCAACTTATTATAAATAAGTATCTTATTAACTCATTATAATCAAAAGTCTTATCAACTCATTAATCATTATAAATGATTGTCTTATCAACTAATTATAAATATTTTATCTACTCAAGATAAATGAGAATCATATTAAGTCTTCCTAAATGAGTATCTTATCAACTCATTATATGCGATCGTCATATCAACTTAATATGTATGAGTGCCTTATTGGCTAATAATAAATGATAAAGTTATTAACTCATTGTAAAAATGTATCTAATCAACTCATTATACATGAGTATCTTATCAACTAGATTTAAATGAGTATCTTATCAATTCATTATAAAGGAGTGACTTTTCAACTTATTATAAATTAGTGTCTTATCAACTCATTATAAATGAATATCATATGAACTTGTTATAAATTAGTGTTTTCCAACTCGGAATAAATGTGCATTTTATTAAATCATTATAGATGGTTGTCTTATCAACTAATCACCAATGAGTATCTTAACAATTCATAATAAATGGGTGTCTTATGAACACATTATAAATGATTGTATTATCAACTCTTTAAAAAAGAGTATATTATCAAGTCATTATATATGAGTATCTTACCAACTTGATATAATTGAGTATCTTATCAACTCATTATAAATGAGTCTCATCAACTAGTTATAAATATCTTATCAAATTATTATAAATGAGTATCTTATACAAGTTGTTATAAACCTGAGTCTTTTTAATTCATTATAAATGAGTATTTTTTTAACTTGTTATTAATGAGTATCATATCAACTCCTTATAAATACATATCTTATCAAATAATTATAAATAAATAATTTATCAACTCTTTAAGAATTCAATATATATGTGTGCCTCATCAACTCATTTTAAATAAGTATATTTCCAACTTGTTATAAACTAGTGTATTTATCAACTCATTATAAACTAGTATCATATATACTCATTATAAATGAGTATCTTATGAATACATTAATAATGAATATCTTATAAACTCATCATAAATGAGTATCTTATGAATGTCTTATCAACTTGTTATAAATGGGTATCTTTTCAACTCATTATAAGTGAATGTCTTATCAAATAATTGTTTTATCATTTTATTATAAATGACTATCTAATCAACTAGTTATACAACAATATTTTATCAACTCATTATAAATGAGTGACTCGTCAATGCATTAAACTAGAGTGTTTTATTAACTCATATTAAAGGAGTACCTCTTGAACTTGTTATAAACAAGTATTTAATAAACTCATCATAAATGACTATTTTATCAACTCATTAAAAATGAGTATCATATCAACTCATTATAATTGAACATCTTATAAAATTATAATAAATGAGTATTTTATCATCTTATTTTTAATGAGTCTCTTATCAACTCCTTATAAATAAATATTTTATCAAATCTGTATAAATGAGTATCTTATCAACTTGTTATAAACAAGTATCTTATTAAATCATTATAAATGAGTATCTTTCAACTCCTTATAAATTAGTATCTTATGAACTTATTATAATTGAAAGGATTATCAACTTATTATAAATGGGCATCTTATCAACTCATCATAAATGAGTATCTTATCAACCCATTATAAAAAAGTGTCTTATCAACTCATTATAAATCAGTGAATTACCAACTCATTATAAATGAGTTTCTTATAAACTCATTATAAACAATTGTCTCCAACTCATTATAAACAAGTATTTTATCAACTCATTATAAACAAGTATATTATCAACTTATTATAAACAAGTATATTATCAACTCATCATATACAAGTATATTATCGACTCTTTATAAAATTGTTTCTTATCAATTTGTGATAAAGGTGAATCTTATCAACTCATCATAAATGAGTATTTTATCAACTCCTTCTAAGTGAATAGCTTATGAATTATTTCTTAATGAGTGTCTTATCAATATGTCAAAAATGAGTTTTATCAAATCATCATGAATGATTTTCTAATAAACTCATTATAATAAAGTGTCTTATGAACTCGTTATAAATGAGTGCATTATAAACATATTATAAATGAGTGTTTTATCAAGTCACTATAAATGAGTAAGATATAAATTCTACATAAATTATAATCTTTTTAACTCATTAAAGTATAATGTCAAATCATTATGAATGATTATATTATCAACTTGCTATTAATGAGTATCTTACCAACTCTTTATAAATGAATGTATTATTAACTCATTATGAATGGGTGTCTTTTCAACTAATAATAAATGAATATCTTATCAACTCATGATAAATGATGGTCTTATATAATCATTATAATCAAGTGTCTTATTAACACATTATAAATGAGTCTCTTATCAACAAGTGATAAGAGACTATCTTATTAATTTGTTATCAAATAAGTATCTTATGAACTCATTGTAAATGAGTATCTAATCAACTAGTTAAACATGAGTTTCTTTTCAACTCATTATAAATGAGTATCTTATTAACTCATTATAAACAAGTGAATTTTCAATTAATTATGCATGAGTGACTTATAAGCTCATTATAAACTAGATTCATATGAACTTATTATAAACTAGTGTCTTATTAACTCGTCATAAATGGGTATGTTATTGATGCATTATAAATGAGTGGTTTATCAACTTTTTATAAATAAAATTTTATTAATTCATTATAAATGAGTATCTTATCAACACATTATAAATGATTGTGTTATCAATAATTTATAAATTAATATCTTACCAAATCATTATAGATGAATATAACATCAATTTGATACAACCTTGTGTCTAATCAACTTGTTATTACTAACTATCATATCAACTAGTTATAAATAAGTGTCTAATCAAGTAATTTTAATTGAGTATCTTATCAACTAAATACAAATGAGTCTCTGAACAACTCATTATAAATGTGTATATTATCAGCTCATTATTTACAAGTGTCTTTTAAACTTGTATTAAATTAGTATTCTATCAATTCTTATGAATGAGTAACTTATCAACTTGTTATTAATGAGTATCTTGTTAACTCATTATAAATACATATCTTATCAACTCATTTTAAATGGGTGTTTTATCAATTATTTATATACAAGTTTCATATAAGCTCATTATAAATGAGTCTTTTATCCATTCATTATATATATATATAAAATCAGTTCATTATAAATGAAGCTTCTTATTAACTCATTATAAATGAGCATCTTAGCAATTCATTATAAATGTGTATCTCACCAAGTCATCATAATGAGTACCTTGTGAACTCATTATAAATGTCTTATAACTCATTATAAATGAGTGCCTTATAACTCATTATAAATTATTATCATATAACTCATTATAAATGAGTATCGTATCAACTTGTTATAAATAAGTATCTTATTAACTAATAATAAATAAGAATATTATCAACTTTATATAAATATATATCTTAACAACTCATTATAAATGAGAGTCTTATCAACTCAAAATACTTTCATATCTTATCAACTCATTATATATGAGTGTGTTATCAACTAATTATAAATAACTATTTCATCAAATCCTTATGAATAAGTATCTTATCAACTAATTATAAATGAGTATTTTATCAAGTCATCAAAAATGAGTATCTTATCAACTCTTTAGAAAAGAGTTTCTTATCAACTTATTATAAATGTGTGACATAAAAACTCAATATAAATGAGTGCCTTATCAAAGCACTATAATTGTATATTTTATGAACTCATTATAAATGAGTGCCTTATAAAGTATTTTAAAATGGGCATCTTATCAAATCATTATAAATTACTATCTTATCAACTCTTTAGACATGAGTATCTTATAAAATCATTATACAAGAGTGATTTATTTACATGTTACAATGAGTGTTTTATCAACTCAAAATTAATGAGTGTCTTATAACTTGTCATAAATGTGTATCTTATAATTCATTATAAATGAGTATCTTTTCAACTTAGTTTAAATGAGTATCTTACTACTCATTATAAAATAGTGTCATATAAATCATTATAAATGAGTGTTTTATCTACCTGTTATGAAATGACTATCTTATCAACTAATCATAAATGAGATTCTAATAAACTCAATATAAATCGGTCAATTATCAATTCATTATAAATGAATGACTTATCAACTCATTATATATTGGTGACTTATTAACTAGTTATAAATGAGTGTCATATCAACTCCTTAAAAACAAAAATATTATCAACTTTATATAAATGATTATCATATCAACTCCTTATAAATTAATATCTAATCTACTCATTATAAATTCATCTCTTCTCAACTCAATATGAATGATTTTCTGATTAACTTGATATAAATGAGTATTTTATTAACTCATTATAAATATATATCTTATTAACTAATTATAAGCAAGACTATTTTCAACACATTATAAATGAGTGTCTGATCAACTCATAATATATTAGTATCTTATCAACTTGTTACAAACAAGTATCTTATGAACTTATTATTAATGAGTATCATATTAACACCTTACAAATGAGTATCATATTAATTCATTATAAATGAGTGTTGTTTGAACTCATCATAAAAGTGTGTTATCAACTCATCATATTTGAGTTTCTTAACAACTCATTATAATGAATATCTTAATATCTCATTATTAAATGAATATATTATCAACTCAATTTAAATGAGTATCTTATCAACACTATACAAATGAGTATCTTAAGTCATTATAAATAAGTATGATATCAAATTAATACAAAGGATTATCTTATCAATTTATTATAAAATGACTAACTTATCAAATCATTATAAATGAGTATCATATCAGCTCACTATGAATAAGTATTTTATAATCTTATTATAAATGTGCCCGTTACCAACTAATTATAAATGAATGTCTTATTAACACATTATAAATGTGTCATATGACCTTATTGTAAATGAGTTTCTTATTAACAAATAATAAATGAGTATCTTATCAATTTGTCATAAATGCATGTCTTGTTATTTCAATACAATCGAGCATCAAATCCACTACTAAAATATGATCATATGATCAACTCATTATTAATGAATGTCTTATCAACTCATTATAAATGAGTAACTTATCAACTTATTATAAATAAAAATTTTATCAATTCATTATAAATGATTGTCTTATGAATTCATTATAAATAAGTATCTTTTCAACTCATTCTAAATGAGCATTTTTTTAACTAAATATAAATGATGGTCTTATAAATTCATCATAAAGGAGTGTTTTTTCAACTAATCATAAATGAGTATCTTATCAACCCATTATAAATGAGTATCTTATCAAATTGTTATTAAAGAGTATCTTATTAACTATTATAAATGATCATCTTATCTACTCATTACAAATTATTGTCTTATCAATTCATTATTAATGTGTATCTTATCAACTCCTTATAAACAAATATCTTATGAACTCGTTAAAAATTACTATTTTAATAACTTATCATAAATGAGTTTCTTATCAACCTATTATAAATGAGTGTATTAACAACTCATTATAAACGAGATTTCTATAAAGTCATTACAAATGATTATATTATCAACTCAATAGAAATGAGATACTTAACAACTTGTTATAAATAATTTTTCTATGAACTCTTTATAAAAGAGAATCATCTCAAGTTGTTATAAATAGTATATTTTAAAGTGATAGTAATGAGTATCTTATTGACTTGTAAACAATGAGCATTTTATCAACACGTTATAAATGAGTGTTTTTAAACTTGTTTTAAATCAGTATTTTATCAACTCATTTTAAATGAGTATTCTATCAACTCATTATAAATGAGTATTGTATGAACTCATTATGAATGAGTATCTTATTAAGTTGTTATAAACAAGTTTCTTATTAATGCATTAAAATGAGAGTCTTATAACTCAATATAAATGAGTATCTAATAAACTAATTATCAATGAATATCTTATCAACTCATTAAAATTTGGTGTAATATCAACTCATTTTTAATGAGTATTCATAAAATCAATATAAATGTCTTATAAATTCATTATAAACAAGTATATTATCAACACAATATAAATCACTATCTTATCAACTCATTATAAATGTGTATCTTGCCAAATGATTATAAATGAGTATCTTGTCAAATCATTATAAATAAGTATCATGTCAAATCATTATAAATAAGTATCTTATCATATTATTATAAATGAGTATTTATCAACTTGTTATGAATTAGATCTTATGAAATCATTAGTAACTAATATCATATTAATCCTTATAGACATGCCACTTATGAATTGATTATAAATGTGTTTCTTATCAAAATGATTGAATTAAGTGGCATATCTACTCATAATAAAAAGTGTCTTATCAATTCACTATAAATGAGTATCTTATCAAATTGTTATAATTGAGTGTCTTATCATCTCATTATAAAAGAGTGTCATTTCAACTCATTATGAACTATCAACTTACGAACCTGATATAAAGGACTATCTTATTAACTCATTAGAAATGAACATCTTATCAATTCATTGGTAATGGGTGTCATGTGAACTCATTATAAACAAGTGTCTTACCATTTAGTTATAAATGGAAATCTTATCAACTAATTATAACTGAATATCTTATCAACATGCTATAAATAAGTGCCTTATCAACTAATTATAAATGGTAGTACTATATACTCATTATAATTGATTATATTAACTCATTATAAAAGAGTATCTTAACAACTTGTTATAAATGAGTGTCTATCATCTCATTATAAATTAGTGTCTTATCAATTTATTATAAATGATTGTCTTATTAACTTGTTAAAAATGAGTATCTTATAAACTCATATAAATAAGTATCTTATCACAATGTTATAAATTAGCATCTTATCAACAAGTTAAAAATGAGTATTTTATCAACTCATTATTAATGAGTATCCTATAAACTCATCATAAAGGAGTATTGTATCTACTCATTAAGAATGAGCATGTTATCAACTTATTATAAACAAGTTTATTATCAACTCAATATAAATAAGTGTCTTATCAAATTAATATAAATCAATATCTTATAAATTCATTATAACTAAAGTCTTATCAACTCCATATAAACAAGTATCTTATCAATACATTTAAAATACCTCTCTTATGAACTCATTATAAATGAGTATCTTATCAAATTATTATAAATGAGTTCCTTATCATATTGTTATAAATGGCTCTCTTGATTAAATATCAATCCTCATAAATACATATCATAGCAATCCTCATAAATACATATCATAGCAATCCTCATAAATAGTCTTTTATGAACTATTAATAAATGAGTCTATTATCAAATAAATTGAATTGAGTCTTTTAAACTTGTCATAAATGAATATCTTATCAACTTGTAATTAATTATTATCTTATCAATTCATTTTTTGAAATGAATGTATTATCAAAATTTTATAATTTAGAATCTTATCAACTTGTTATAAATGAATGATTTATCATATGTTTATAAACATTTTATAAGTATCTTATCAACTCTTAATAATTAGCATCTAAGGAACTCATTATAAAAGAGTATCCTATCAACTCATTATAAATGTCTTCTCAACCCATTATAAATGAGTATCATATTAACTCATTATAAATGTGTGCCTTATCAACTCATTATAAATAAGTGTCCTATCAACTCATTATAATTGATCATCTTATCTACCCTTAAAAAATGATTTTCATATCAACACAATATAAATGAGAATTTACTAATTCATTATAATTGAGTATTATAAACAAGTATCTTATAAACTCATTATAAATGAGTATTTCATCAAATCAATATAAACAAATGTCTTATCAACTCATTATAAATGTGTATCTTATCAACTCCTTGTAAATTAGCGGCTTATCAACTTTCTTTAAATAAGATACATTTCAACTCATTATGAACTAGAAACTTATCAACACGTTATAATGGAGTGTATTATCAACTCATGTTAAATGAATGTCTTATCAACTAGTTATAGATTGGTATCTTATGAAATTGATATAAATCATTGTGTTATCAATTCATTATAAATTACAATCTTTCCAAGTCATTATAAATAACTATCTTATCAACTCATTATAAATAAGTATCTTTTTTTAATTTTATCTATATGACTATTTTAATAACTCATAATAAATGAGTGTCATAGCCAATCAATACGAAGGAGTATCTTAACAACATGTTATAAATAAGCATCTAATCAATGTTATAACAACATGTTATAAATAAATGAGGTGTTTCTCATCTCATTATAAATGAGTGTCTTATCAACTTGTTATAAATAAGTATCTTATCAACTTGTTATAAATGAATCTCTTATCAACTCATTAAAAATGAGTGTCTGATCAACTCCTTATAAACAAGTATCTAATCAATGCATTATAAATGATTGTCTTATGAACTCATTAAAAATGAATATTTTTATCAACTCATTATAAATAAGCATGTTATCAACTTTATCTAAATGAGTCTTTTATCAACACATTATAATTAGAAATCTTATTTACTCAAAATAATCGAATGTATTATTTATGTATAAAAAATGAGGGTCTTAACAACTCATTATAAATGAGTATCTTATCAACTTAATATAAATTAGTTTTTATCAACTCATTATAAACAAGTGTCTTATCAGCTCATCTTAAATGAGTGTTTTAATAAACATGTCAAAATAAAGTGTCTTATCAACTATGCATAAACTAGTATCTTTTCAACTCATTTAAACAAGTATCTTATGAACTTATTATAAATGGATATTTTACAACTTTTTATAAAACAGTGTAATATAACATCATTATAAAAGAGTATCATATAAACTCGATACAAACAAGTGTATTTATAAATTCAATATAAATGAGTGAATTATTAACGCATTATAAATGTGTATCTCATAAACTTATTAGAAATGAGTTTATTATCAACTCATTACAAATTAGTATCTCAGAAACATGTTATGAACACGCATCTTATCTACTCGTTATAAATGGATATCTTGTCAACTCATTATAAATGAATGTACAATCAAATCATCATAAACAAGTATAGTATCACCTCATTATGAATGAGTATCTTATCAACATGTTATTAATGAGTATCTTATCAACTTATTATGAAATAATATCTTATTAACTCATTGTAAGGGTGTGTATTATCAACTAATTTTAAACAAATATGTTATCAATTAATGATAAATGAGTATCATATTAGCTCATTATAATACAATGTCTTAACAACTCATTAGAAATGGTTGTCCTATCAACTCATTATAGATGAATATCTTATCAACTAGTTATAAATGAATATCATATCAATTCTTTATAAATGAGCGTCTTCTCAACAAATTGTAAATGATTGTCTTATCAACTTTTTATAAAAGAGTAAGGAAGACAAAATATATCAAAGAAATATATCTTATGTTAATTTCAGATAAGAGGATGAGAGCTACACATATTGTAAGAGATTCTTTTTAAACCCATCGTAGAAAAGTTTGCAAAATAATTTGTTGTAAGAATACAAGTTGTGATTATTATTTTATCATACATTTTTTCATAAAGAAAAAAACATTCAACCCCTATGTGTTCTGCCACTAATAGAATACCATAATAGAAATTATTTCTCAATGTATAGTTATCAAAGAAGAAAATGGTAGGAAAAATTAGTAATCAAATTTTTTTAAATAAATATCTAATTCAAAAAATATCACGTGTAAGTGTAGTCATACTTTGTACATTGCATCTACATTACAACTAGAAACTATAATCTACATCTTACCTTTTCAGTAAATAAGATTTTATCCAATTAAAGTACAATAACTCATTAAATTTCTATGTGCAAGTTGGTGTCCAACTAAAATTTGAATATCTAACCAACTAAACATACTAATGATCACCAAATAAAATATCAAAGCCTCAAATTTTTTAAAATTTCTTTACATATCAAAATATGTGAAGATCTTTATTAAATTGAATATATTATTAAAATATAAAAAATGAATAACTATATTAATTATATATATTAGATTAGCTAACAATCATATAATTTATATTTTATATAATTCTTTTAGATAAGATCGAATCAACCATAAGGCTAACACTAAACAAAAGATTAGGCATATCCTATGGAGAACAACTTGAAAGATCAACTTATAAAAAGTACTCACAATAAATATTGTTTATGATAATATACTACATCTACGATCATATGTCACCTCAATACTAAAAAAAAAAATTGAGCATCCAAGATCATTAGATTGAGATTATGATTGCAAGTATACTTCTTAAGTTGAGTAACTTTTATTTTATCATCCTTTATTATTAGAATATTTTCCACAAACATGATCAACAAATTAAGGCTATCATTTAAATAACTCTAGAAAAAAAAATAATTAAAAAAAACACATTCAAAATCCAAACTAAGATAAATATTATTAAAATATAACAAAGTGAGCTCTTGAAAACTATTTTAGGTAATATAAAATCTTTTAAAGCTTACAAACTAGATTTGTGAATTTTTTTTAGGCTTGAAAGCATGATGGCTGCACTATACTTACCTCCTCATCTAAATCAGCATGATAAAAAATATTATTTTCACGTCCACTAGATTAATCATTTAACTCTAATTAGCAACAAAAAAAATAAATACTCATACATATCCTTTTTAGACACTAGAAATAAAATATAATGAAATTTAATTCTAAAATTCTAAATAAACTCACACAATAAATCTCATTTTTATATGATCTATGTTAACATTATGATTAATCTTCATAGTAAATACATAACTACAACCAACAACAAACTTTTCCTAAGGTATAGGTATTAATTCTCATGGCTGATAAAAATGAAGGACATTTATATTTTTTACCATGACCTAACATCATCATGAATGAATTAATATCTTAGAATGAAATTGGAATACCCACATATTATAAAAAATAATAGTACAATAGTTAAAACAAAAAAAAATTAAAGTATAATAATACAAGTAACATAATATGATGAATACAACTCATATATTTCTTCTTAAGAACAATCAAAAAAACAAGATCAAACAAGTCAACTACATTAATATCTATAAGGCCCTAGATAACTTAGTGCCCCATGGCCAAGATTGGGCCCGGTAACCTAGAGGGTAGACCTGGAACCCTGGCCTAGCAAGGCAAAGTTAACTTATTAAGGAGTCAGGACCCTAGCCAAGACTATGAATTCCTAGAGCCAAGATCAATCCAAGCTAGCTTGGATAGCTCCCGAGCAAGTATACAGTTGCACTATATTTTTTTATTGATAACCAATTTCAAATCCATGAGTAAAATTCCTCTTAATAAGTCTCTTCATCAGACAATCACACCATCAAGACTAGTCTTCCATAGAACATTCTTGGCCTTCTACCATCCACTCATGAAATAAAATTTAAGAAAGAGATTTCAATATTATAGTATCTTCTTCAAAAGTAAAAATTGAGAAAAGAATTAAAAAATATGAGTATGAAAAAACCTATTAAATAAGATATTGAGTATATCTCATATATTTTTTTTCAAAGAGCAATCAAAAGACATGATCATAAGAGTCAGATGTAAAATCTTTTACCTTTTTGGGAGACTTTTCTTTGTTCCAAGAATGGTGCATGTTTCATTCTCCTATGATCAACTTAAAGTCATATTTCATCAAGTCTCTCAACCTCCAACTTATTCAAAAGTGAAATTAGAAAAAACATGAGAACTACTAACTCATATGTACTATGAGATAATTTATGTTACATAAAAACTTATCTTTCTTTAGAATTAATATATTATATATTTTAGTAATATATATAATGTCTCATGAAGAAACTCTTCATAATGTGAATAAATAAGTTCATAAATTGTTGAGAGATAATAACCCCCCCCCCCCCCCCCCCCTACTTAGAGGCCCAAATAAGATTACAAAACATAAATATAGAGCAATAGATCCAAATACCTCTTCTAGAGCCTTACCAAGTCTAGACTCACTAAACATCAAGTACTGCTAAAAAAATAGTATAAACACTAACTAATACTCTATTAATCTCATGAAAATAACATGCATCTTTTTTAGGTTGTAAAATCAATAAGAAAAATATATTTTATTGTTCTATGTATCATCTTATCATTATCGACAAAGATATTTGATTAAACATGTAGTTAGTTAAAATCACATCTTCCAAAATATATATTTGACTACAATGTTCTCAAAGGAGAAAATATAAAATGAGATATTTTCGTATTTGTGATGCTAGGCCTAAGCCTTGAAGCATTGAAGCATAAGCTTTTTGTGATAGCAAATATAAATTTATAATTATTTTATAATATATTAAAAATAAAATAAAATAACATAAAACTACTTCTATACTTTAAAATTCATATAACAAATCATAACTTACTCATACAATAAAAAATACATTGAACTAGTACCATAATTCCTAAAACCATAAATTAGAAAATATTTTAGTTCCAAGCTTTAATATTTATATTCAAATCATCCTCTTCAATGTTAGCAGCATCATCATCATCTAATATATTAATAATAGAAAAATTTCCACTATCAAATCTTCTCATTTCATCTAGATTTTCATCTTCATGAATTGTTGATAAATTTAAATCTTTTTTCCTACTTTGTCTCCACTTGAACCTAACATAAAGTATTAAATATGTATAAACACTATAAGTTCATTATTAAATTAATCAAATTTATGGCTTAGGTTTGGAATTTGTGAAGAATCAATGTTATTGGATAATGCTTGAGTCTCTTGGTATTTGAATTACACAACTCTAATAGCATCTACATTGAATAACTCATTATCATCAAGTTGAGAAAGATCAATTGGGAGGCAATCTTCTTTCTTTTTATTCCATTCATCACCCGAATCAAGTTCATCCACCCAAAGTAGAGCAACATTTTATTTCCTTTGTAGACTTCACTCTCTCAATCTAGTGTTGAACCTTACATACACTAGCGCATTCAACCTTTTATGATCAAGTCTATTTCTCCTTTTTATATGAATCTATAAATAATAAAAGAAATAAATTCGTGTAAATATGAAATGAAAATTATCTAATATTAGAATAAAAATATATGAATATTAATTTACAAAATAGAGATATTACCAATT